>PVIW01001669.1:0-274705 GCA_004026585.1 Noctilio leporinus | reverse complement strand
GGGGGATCATTATGCTTTGTTTAAAGATATAAGGGGAATATTATTTTAAAATACCTCTGTATATTTTAATAATGCATGCCTACAATTTAGCACAAAAGCCTTATTTTAAAATTAAAGTGCATTTCTCTCTCACAGAACTTTTAAGAACTTGATCTATAAATTCCTACTCTTAAATCAGTACTGTTAAATACCTTGAATTCTAGTGATTTTCCAAGAGCCAATATGACTCCTAAATAATTACCCACAAGCATAATGTGTTAACTTTTTTAATTGGAAAAAAATCATCATTCACATTCTAGGTGGAATTGTGTTATTTATATAGTTTCACCCACAAATGATGTTCCCAATGTTCCTCTACTTAATAAACCTAAACCTCCCCAAATTCTACCACTTTACTTTTCTTGTCATTGATTCAGATATTAATGTTCCCACTCACTTCTATAATAACCAAAATGACCTCTGCTACTCATTCTCACATGACTATTTAATAAAGTAATCCTATCAGCAGCCCTCCAAAGGAGTGTTATTATCTAAACTCCATAAAGGAAAGCCCTGGGGATTTGGAGAAGTTTGTTAAGTTGCTCACCATCATACCTGAATAATGGCAGGTTTGAGAGTTAATCCCAGCTTTATCTGGGTCCAAACTATCTCATCCACAACACTCAACACTGGCTTTTCCTAGTCTTGGTCCTTTGACCTCACTTTCACTGGTTTACTTCTGCTCATTGCCCATCCATCCCTATGTGTGTGACCTCTAGTTTTTTATTATATGAATCTTCAACCCAACCAACTTGTCTGGTCACAATTCTTGTTTTACATACAATTCCCTTACTAGGGATTTTGTTGTCTCTTGGCCTACATGGCAAAAAATATCTTGGATTGACCATGAAATTAAATTATATGTTGGGTATGAAACTAAACTAAATTGTGAATGGATCCTATGTACAACATAATTTTTATGCACTAAATTTTTGTATTCTTTTTGTATTCCTTTCTATGAGACAATATGGCTTTGTATAAACAATTTAGCTCTACAGAAGCAAGTACAATGAAGAGCTTGGTTCAAAGAGATAGCTGTTTGTTTCTACCACCCTTGCATTGAGATGAAGTTGTAGTTGTATGCCACACCATCCTTTTCTATGAACACTCAAATAAGCATTAGAAATTCAAAACAATGGAAACCAAACAGTTGAAGAAATTAAAGTGCAAATGTACAAATTATTGAACATAGAAAACTCTGTTCACTGTTCTACTGAACTTAGTTTTCCCCTGAATAAATATTCTGATTGCATTTATATTTTTCAAGCCATTTTATGATTTCATTTTTTTTAATTAGAAAATCTTTTACACTCTAAATGTATATTAATGAGATTCACTATGTAGCATTCAGCTAAGTTTAAAATATACATTTTAATTTTTGAAGGAGTTTTTAAAGAAAAATTAAAGCCATAAATGCATAAAATATTTGAGAGTTTATGTCAACCTAACAAAAGAACAATTTTTAAATTAGAAAAATAAATTAGAGCAGCATTTCTCTATGATATTTTAATTTAAATTTTAAGTTTTTAATAAATAATGGAATTTTGAGATAAGAATTAATGTTCTAATATTTTAAAACCCTACCTTATATAATCCATAAGCTCCAGGAGAGCATTTTTAACTGTTTTATTAGCCGCTATAATCCAAGCACCCAAAATATTGCTTAAATAGAGAAGGACTTGAAATATTAATTGTGATACATTAATACATATAGGTGTCCTTGGAAAAGGAAACTAGAAAATTTTCTACTTTTTTAAGTATCTAATGCAGAGTTGTCTTAGTAAGTTGTCACTTCCCGATGACATCGAATCACACTGCCAGATGGATAATGAGACTTTTGAATTTTTAGTTGTAGCTTCTCATTGAATTATTTGGCAATGTCTCTCTTTAAAAGTTATACCCCTTTCCAGATCTACTAACACTTAAGCCATGATCCTAGTCAGCTGTTCTCAAATGTCTTACTGGATCCATTGGCCCAGAATAGTCAAGAAATGAGCCAGGGAATCAGTCCTGCAGCCTGGGACAGACGCAGCCTTAAGTCCCTCTCCAAGATTGATCCCCAGAAATGTTTTTAAAACTTCTATCATTTTTGTTCAACTAGGTTTTTATTATTCAAGCCAGTCATTAAACTAGACTATCAGAGAGTTTGAGTTCACTATTGCATGTTAAGGCCTTGTCAGTGGAAGAATCAGTGGAAGGCAGCAAGAACCCCAAAGAAGTTAGCAAACTTAAAAAAGAAAAATCTTTTTTCTCTTTGCTCTATAAGGTCTCTTGTGGGCCATGGGAACACAGCTGAGCAAGGAGGCAAATCTTGCTCACAGGTCAAATATTTTATGTTTATCTCTGTTTTTACTTCTCACAGCCTAACTCGCTCTGTTCAGTTCTACCCATCTAGACTGGTTCTTTGTTACTATAGGACATGCATGTTAACTAGGTTAAAAAAGGAGTAGGTTACCTATGTGTAATTACTACTGAAGCAAGTCTTTCCAGACATGACTATTAGAGTGTATCAGAAATGTCATGTTTTCCTGATACTTTCATTCACCCTCAATAAAAATTATTCATATCCTTCAGGGATGCCATTGCATTGCTATTATTTTCATGATCATCAGCATTTAACACTTCAAAAGAAACCATCTTATTTTAAAAAGTTTAAAAGGTGTATCTTAAATAAAAGTACATACATGAGTTAAAATGCCATAAGGTTTATTATTTGCTAGACACTTGCTGGAAAATTAAATTGACAAATTTAACTTTTAAGTGGTATGCTTACCTTTTAGGTATGTCTAGACTATAGCCAGCAGCACCTTGTAGTCTTAAGTGTATTTCAGGTAACTCAAAATGTGTACATGTTTCTGTATGTGTGTGTGTATGTAAAGGGGTAGTTATTTGCTTTTTATAAAGGAACATGAAGGCAGGCATAACTAGTCCTCTAGGTGGCCAAATTCTGTCAAAATGCTTATGAAATATGATTTACCTTCAAAAAGACATTTTGAATTTATTTGAATTTATCCTGTTTTTATTTTTAGTACATATTAAGAAGTAGCAACTGATTGAGTGACTTTATAGGAACTGCCATCAGCTTTCTCAGAGAAGGCATTGTACAAGCAGATTTTAGTGTTTTCCTATAAGGAAGTTTTAAAAACTATTGCCTGAGAACTCTGAGTCAGTCCTCACCTGTAGCACAGCATAACATGATGCTATAGATTGGAATGTGGAAAGGACTCCTAAATTGTGGCTTAGTATAAAAGATGACTCAATATCAAAATCAAACACACTGATTAGGGTTTTGTGTAACCGCAGAGATTGGAT
The DNA here is from genome assembly GCA_004026585.1 of Noctilio leporinus. Taxonomy (NCBI): domain Eukaryota; kingdom Metazoa; phylum Chordata; class Mammalia; order Chiroptera; family Noctilionidae; genus Noctilio; species Noctilio leporinus. The sequence continues at coordinate 271,354 of PVIW01001669.1, read as the reverse complement.
TTTGTTCAATGGTTTCCCAGGTCAGAGAAGCCTTCTTCAAATAAAACACCACCTGTGTATATGTTGCATGATCGTTGATTGTCTCATGAGTGTTTGTCTTTTATGTATGATTAATACACAAAATGTTTTTCTCTTCTTTCCTTTTCCCTTTTTGTAGAAATTATTGAGCCTACTACCTCTAGTCCTGTCACAAGTCCAGGTCAGTATCCACATACATTCACAAAGTATGTCTGGGTACTTTCTCCATGAAATAAGACCTCTTCATTACTATAGAAAGAAACTCTATTGAGTTAAATACAGGCCGCACGCTTGCGGTGCCGTTCTAATGTCTGTTACTTGTCTTCGTCAGTCTGTTGATTTGTCCTCCCTTTGCATTTTGTCATCCGACTCTAATTTGAGTCTAATATCTTTTACTTTATTCTTTAGGGCTTATGCAGTAAATCTGTGTCACATTGTGTAAGAGTTACAAGGTGATTAGCTTCTGCAATATCTTTTTAAACAGATCTGTAGAGAGTTTGCCATGTTTCTTGAGTAGCTATTAAAAACCTATTTACTTTGGTTTAGTATTTCATTATTATAAAATCATTACAAAACAGAATAGCACTTAGTACTTCCAAAGAAAACAATAGCTGGGGAAAAACCTATGATTCTTCTTTTGGAATTTAGTGGGAGATTCGGGTCTCTTGAAACTGACAAAACAAAGGACTTATTTCAGTTGTGTTTTGTTTTCACATTGTTCTTAATTCAACAAAAATAGTATGAAAAGATAGGCCATTGTTGTAAGTGTGTTGCTCAGCATTGGTTTTGATTGTGAACGTTTCTGGATGACACATGAAATCAGGATAAAAGCTATTGACAGTAGAAACAACCTTTATCTTGTTATATATATAGGAATTTAGCAGTTCATTTTGAATGTTGGCTGCTGGCTCTTTAAAAAAGAAAGTGCAACCGCTCACTCAAGTTACTTAACTTTGGAAAGTTCATAAGAATTTCTTATAACTGCTGAGTAAAAGAATTTATTGATGCTGCCGATCCATGAAGAGGTAAAAGTTGGTTAAATAGTTGTTTTTCCTCTCATTCCAGAAATGGCTCTAAATTTTAGTCTAAAACAAGATTTGCTGATCTGAGCAACTGAGTGTTTCAGACATGAAAAAAAGACCTCAAATTGTAATCAATCAAAAATGCTTCAAATTACTTTAGATGATTATGAATTACCCCCACCCACCAAATGAAACAAGTTTGAGTAAGTCTATGATTATGTATTTAAAGGATCTCATAATATAACACTTTCTGGTCAAGTTATAGAATACATTTCATAATCCTTCAAACTGAAGCATATTTGAATAGTCTATTTTAAACAAGGTTTACATTATGTAATTAAAAACATCTTTCTATTTTACAGGTAGAGTTGATAGCTTCCTGAGTTGAGTGGCATGTTAATGAATTAGAACTATTATTTATTTGAATCTGATTTTTCTATTAACTTATAAAAAGACTCACTAAGCTTGATTGCTATGAATACCTCTCTCTTCTACAGAGTTATATAATTTCAGATTCATATAAGATTGTAGAGTTGTTACTCTTGCTAGTAAACTTTCTGATCTTTTTCTCTGTCAATTTTAAAGAGCATATTAAGTAAATTCCATATTACTATGTCACCTTGTGCATTAAAGTGAAGTACTTGCTTTCCTTCTTAAGCCTTTGTCCTAATTATTGAGGGAGTCCTGATCAATTAAATGGATATACTATCTCCCTTATTTAGTGAAATAAAGGAAAGTGAAATGCAAACTATTTTAAGGAGTGGTGTTTGGAGGCATTTAGTTACATAGTATTTGCTGACTTGGTGATTTTGGAGAAGGTTTTATTGAAGATAAGTTTAGAAGGACTTTTGCAGTAAGCTATCTATATCAGAAGTTCTTTCAATAGTAGGGACTCTTACCAAAAAATTCACATATCATAAAACAAACAAAAAATGCTCTTGCCTCTGCAAAGGTTCATACTTCCTCAAATAATGCATAACATAAGAGTTAAGAACATGGACTTTGTGATCAACTGTCTGTGTTTGGATCCCAGATATGCTACCATTCAGCTGTGTAAACTTAAGTTGTTTAACTTCTTATGCTTCAAATTCTTTGTTTGTAAAATGGGAAAGGGTGGGACAATAATAGTACCTACATGTAGAGCTATAGTGAAAATTGAGTATGTCAGTATTGGTAAAGCACCTAAAAAAAGTGTCTAGCACATAAGAAGTATGATTAAAGTGTAGATTAAATTTCATTTTAAAATATATAACATATATGTATATAAAATGTACATATGTAACATGTATGTGTATAAAACATACATACACATAACATATACATATAGATGTATTGGAATAAATATAAAAAGGACTATATAGTCTCTCAGGTACTCTGAGACCTTGAAATCATTGCCACAGCATGTAAAGTGCCTCAAGAAACAGCCATTCAAATGGTCGAATAGCCATCAACCTCCATTTGGTCAATTCATTGCTAAGATTCAATGTTGCAAAACTATTAACACATAAAAATTGTATAAAACTAAACTCCTAGGCATCGCAACCTTTGAAGAAGATAAGCTTTGTAAAAAGATTAATAAATATATGTTGAATGAAAATGAACTGAAGGATGGAAAAACAAACACGGCTTTCAAGAAACTCAGCCTTCGTTAATTGTGAATTTGTAAAGGCCTCTCCAGAGTTTGCTATGCTTCATCAGGGATTTGAAGGGCATGTGATTACAGCAGGATTTAAAGAGCAGTATAAATGATAAAAGCTTTTAAAAATATGTGCAATCTGCTGTGCAAGATGCAAAAAAATAAGAACTTGGTAGTATATATAACTCTAAGCAAAAGATCATTAAAGGTAGAGAGGAAAATAATTTACTCTATGAATAAAGCCAGACTGTTAAAAGGCCCAGTCATTTAGAACAATACTTTGAAAACATTTTATCCAAATAGAAATAGTAAATGAAAATTCTCACAGAAGTATTCAGGGGATAAGAAATATCACATTTTTAAAGTAGTTCACTTACTACTTTTACATAAGTGGGAAAAAAGAGTGTAAAATAACTCAAGACAGATCATATTTTTGTAATATATCTGCCCAAGAGTTAAAGCAGAGATGAAGTGGATATAGTTACAAAAATATGGAACACATTGAAATTATATTGAAGAAAGTGGACTTACATCATTTGTCTCTGTAAGTTCTAAAGAAATGAAGATTCTGAAGTCATAACTTATATTTTTATATATTCTTTACAAGTTAGAATCTGTTCCAATTGATGGGAATGAAAATTGAATTATTAAAATCATTATCCAAGAAAAGGCTGTGAAATAAGTAATAAGAACAAAAGAAAAATCTTCTTTGAACAGTCTCAGAGTCTCAAAGTTTGAAATGTATAGGGCATTTTTTACAATGAATGAGATATGCAGTGAATTTGAAAATTTAAACTACTTTTATTATAATTGCCATGCTACATGCTATTCTGGGTAATGGTTTTAAAATGCCTACCCTTAAGCCAGTAACGACAGCACCCTAAAAAAGCAACTTAATATTTTTCATTTAATTTTTTTTATTTTTAATTATTTTCTTTTATTTTTGAAAGCCACACATTCATTTATTAGTTCAAGCCTACTTAGGCTACAGATGATAAATAGGTTCCATTACCACATCATCTGCTATGGTGCTGTGGATAAAGACACTAGCTGAACTTGATACAGATGCTTGTTGTGGTAAAGGAGAAAAATGACGATACGTTGTCATACATTTGTCTCCCCTGCAAAATAATGCCTCTGCATAGTTAAAAATGATTCTGATGAAAGTTAATTATTTTCCTTTCTATGGAATGTATTGAGGTAATACTGATTAACAAAATTATACAGGTTTCTGGTGCACAATTCTACAACACATCATCTATACACTGTATTATGTGTTCTTCACCCCAAGTCAAGTCTCCATCGATCACCATTTATCTTCCCTAAACCCTCCTCCACTGCCCCCAACCATGACTCACCCCAGCAATCACCAAACTTTTAAATGTGCAGGAGTTTCTCTCTTTTCTCTTCTTTGGATCAATCCCTCCACCCCATCCCATCCAGCCACCCCACCCCCACTGATAGCTGTCAGTAACTTACTCTATATTTATGAGCCTGTCTCTATTGTGCTTATTAGTTCATTTTCTTCATTAGATTTCACATATGAGTGAAATCATATGGTACTTGTCTCTGACTGACTTATTTCACTTAGCAAAATGCTTTCTCAAAGTCCATCTATGCTGTTATGGCAAAGGGTAAGGTTTCTTGCTTTTTATAGTCAAGTAATATTCCATTGTGTAAATATACCACAGCTTCTTTATCCACTTATCTACTGTTGAACACTTGGCTGCTTCCAAATTTTGACTATTGTAAATACACTGCAATGACTGTAAGGATGCATATATTCTTTTGAATTAGTGTTTCAGATTTCTTCAGATACATTCCCAAAAGTGGATTTGCTGGGTCATAAAGCAGCTCCATTTTTAATATTTTGAGGTAACTCCTTACTGCTTTCCAGAGTGGCTGCACCAGTCTGCATTGCCACCAACAGTACACAAGGGTTCCCTTTTCTCTTTATCTTCACCTGCACTTGTTTGTTGATTTATCAATGATGGTCATTCTGATGGGCATAAGGTGATATTTCATTGTAGTTTTAATTTGCACTTCTCTGATCATTAGTAATGTTAAGCATCTTTTCATATGTCTATTGGCTATCTGTATGTCCTCTTTGGAGAAGTGTCTATTCTGGTCCTTTGCCCACATTTTAGTTGGATTGTTTGTTTTGTTTTGTTTGGGTGTTGAATTTTATGTTTTTTATAAGTTATGAATATTAACTCCTTATGAAATGTATCAGCAAGTATGCTCTTCCATTCAGTGGTTGTTTTTCTAAAATTTTAGAGAATTTTCTTTGCTGTGTAAACATTTTTAGCTTGATGTTTTCCTATTTGTTTATTTTTTATTTGCCTAAGAAGATGTATCAGAAAAATACTGCTAGAAGAAATGTTTAAGAATTTGCAGCCTATGTTGTCTTCAAGAATTTATATGGTTTTAATCCTAAATGTATGTCTTTGATCTATTTTGAGTTTATCCTTGTGCAGGTGGAAGGAATCAATCAAATCATTGATTGAATAGACTGTCTTTACCACATTGTATGTTTTTGCCATCACTGTCAAATAATATTTAACTATGAAGGCTTGGATTTATTTCTGCTCTCTCTATTCTGTTCCATTGATCTATAGTTTACTCATACCATGCTGTTTTGGTTACTATGGCTTTGTAAAATAGTTTAATATCATGATTCCTCCAACTTTGTACTTCTTTCCCAGTATTACTATTGCTCTTTGGGTACTTTTGTTGTTCCACATAAATTTTTGAAATATTTGTTCTAGTTCTGTGAAATATGCCTTTGGTATCTTGATAGGAATTACATTGAATCTATAGATTGCTTTGGATAGTATGGTTACTTTAATAATCTCAATTCTTTCAATCCATGACCATGATATATACTTCAACTTATTTGTACCTTCTTCAATATCTTATCAATTTTCTGAGTGCAGGTCTTTTACATCCTTTTACACAGGATTAAATTTATTCCTAGGTATTTTATTCTTTTTGAAGCAATTGTGAATAATGTCATTTTCTTAGTTTCTCTTTAAGGTAGTTCATTATTGGTGTATAAAAATGCAACTGATATATAAATATTACTTTGTATCCTGCTACTTTACTGAATTCATTTGTCAGTTCTGGTAGTTTCTTGGTAGAATCTTCAGAGTTCTCTCTATAGAATGTCATAACATCTGCAAACAATGACAATTTTATTTCATCCTTTCCAATTTTGATGCTATTTGTTCCTTTATCTTCTCTGATAGCTGTAGCTAAAACAACTAATACTTCACTGAATAAGAAGGTGAAAGTGGACTTCACTATCTTGTTCTAGATCATACAAGAAATGCTATAGTTTTGGCCCATTGAGTATGACATTGGCTGTAGGTTTGTCATGTATGGCTTTTATTATATTGAAACATGTTCCCCCTATTATTACTTTGCTGAGAGTTTTTATCAGAAATGCTGAGAGATTTATCATTTTATTTGAATTTTTAAATGCTTTTTCTACACTGATTGATATAATCATGTGGTTTTTATCCTTCAGTTTGTTTATGTGGTGTATCACATATATTGACTTGCAGACATTGTATCAACCTGGCATCCCTGAATCTCACTTGATCTGAGTGTGTGACATTTTCAATGTATTGCTGGATCAAAGACAGAGTCCCCTCTGCTCTCCCTCTGCCAGAGCCTGGGGTGAGAGGCTGCAAATGAAATTTTGTGTGTTGGCCTTTTAAGGGGTGCCTATGTCCCTAGAAAATGCCTGTCTCTTGCTGGTAGAGAGGATGCTGGTTTCACAGTCAGATGGTACACAGCTTCTGCGCCCATTTCTGGTGCTCTGGTCTAGGGAGGCTGGCTTGGGGTTTAGACCCCACACTTCTTAGGGGGAGACCTTCAGAGTTCAGATATATTTCTGGAATCTCATCCTCTGCCCATAGGAGTGGTACCAGCTTTTTTCACATCTCTGCCTTTACTACAGGGTTTCTTCTGTAAATCCTTGATTATAAGACTTCTCTTCAGCTAGTCTTCCGCTGACTATTCAGGATGATTATTGTATAATTGAATGGTAATTCCAATTTGACCTTGGGAGGAGATGAGTAGAACCTCCACCTACTCCACTGCCATCTTGGTCTTTCTCATATTACATCACTATGACACTGGGTCTTCTGCCTCCCACTGCCCCATTTAAGGACCCTTGTGATTACATTTGACCCACCCAGATAATAAAAAAATAACCTCCCTATTTTAAGGTCAGTTAATTTGATCTGCTACCTTCATTTCCCTTTGCCATGTAATAAAATAAATTCACAGGTTCCAGTAATTAGTATATGGATGTCTTTGGGAAGCCACTATTCTGCTTACCCATCAGGCAAACAAATAATTTCTTTTTTCTAGATCTAACACTTTCCTTCAGCACCCAAGTTTCTTTGGATTTTTCCAATATGCAAGTAATGAGTTTTTGAAAATGCAGGCCTATTTGAGCATTGGATTTTGAGTTAAATATTTATAATTATCTATTTCATTGTAGAAAATGTAAAAATATCTTATAAAAGATATTTACCAGGCCACATTTTTGCCAATAATATTACAATACTTTATAAGACAAATGAGCTGATGTTATATATACTCCCTCTACTACATACACACATAAAGAAGACTAAGAGATCTTAATGTTAGAGATAAATCCCAACTGGCCCACTGGTCAATTAGAGAAAGAATCTATACAGGAAAGAATCAGAAATACTAGTAAATCTTGAAACAATTGGAGTTAATGACTTTTGGTGTAATTAAGTGATTAGTCTTTCAATAATACATGCAGGAAATAGTTCCTTTGTTCTTAGATGCAGGATTGTGTGAAAGACAAAAAGGAAATGCTTGTTTGTAGTTACCCTAAGTAGGAATACATATATATATTTTTAACTTAGATTTCATTCTGAAATACTAAAAATTAAACCAAAAGGAAAAGATGTGTCTTAATGAAAATTTTGCACTTAGGAGCAAAGGCTAAAATTGCTTAGCATAAGAGCAAAAGGTAAAATTGCTTAGAAGTAAGCTCTCTAATTTCTGTTGTTCTCAATCACTTTGAAGAACAGAAGGCCCCTTCTCGTCTGTATATCATCCATATCATCAGCTGGTCTTCACAACCAGAACTTCTTGCTATCCTAGAAGTCCAGGACAATGCCTAGAGTTTAAAATAAACAAGCTTCAGACAGTTATTAGTAGATAAGTTGTTAAATCAGTGTATGCTGCTGTGATTGTCTCAATGACAACCTCAATTATTCACCTTGCTAAGGATATATTTGTTTTAAAACAAGCTCCCTATTTAAGTAACATTTCTAATGGTGCAAATTTCAAAGTTAACCATGCACACTGAAAAACTATTTTAGGCAAAAGAGCCTTTCTATTGCTATTCCTGGAAATCACCAGGAATACAGGTCCTAGGCCTCTTGATCATCTGGTCAAGATGATCTGCTTGATCATCTGGTCATCTGTGGAAGCCAACTTTGAAACTTTCATCCATTGCTTACCTTTAAGTAGACTAAATAGAGATTTTGGAGGTACAAATAGACAAGGCTCTTCCATGCTTTGTTCGAAAATGGTGATAAACAATTCAAATTCCAGTATGAATTACAGTTTAAATTTTTTTCAACAAACACCTACTTCTCAAAATAAGCTTTTGATATGTGAATTATTTGTATCAGCATTTTACAGATAAAGAATTTGAAGTTCAGGGAGATTAAAGTATGTAACCCAAGGGAGGGTCCACAGACTCAGCAAATACTTTCTTTTGAAAGGGTTTTCCTATTGTGTTAGGGGTCCTAGTTATATTCCTATCCCAATGTCACAACAGTCTAGTAACCCAAATTCACCTGCTGATTGGCTCCTTGATGATGATCACAAATCTGAGCCATTATAGGTTGGGAGCTCCCTACTTGGGCATTTTTTCCTAATAATTCACCAATTAGTTTTCTTCTTAAAGTGAACTAAATACCTTTTACTCATCTACATGAAGAAACAAACAAATGTTACCCTAAAACTTCACATCTTATGTGTAAGGTTTTGAAGAGAGATGATGTCGGTGGTTTTCAAAAAATCCATTAATTGTTTTGTGGATACATAAATCTTCTGTTTCTGATCATGCAGTTTAGCAATCAAAAATCTTAATTCATGAAATATCCATTACATTTACTTATTGCTTTTTGTTGTATCAGAGTAACACTAATCAATGCAGCAGAGTGTATAATTTGTATACTTGTTAGGAAACCACACATGTGAACATATAAACCTGCACCTTACTGTTAGGCTTGCTTTTTAAAGCATTGTGTGCATGTATGTATGAGAGAGAGAGAGAGAGAGAGAGAGAGAGAGGAAGAAGAGAGGGAGAAAGATGTCTTGTATACATACACATCTTACAACTGATAATGACAACTTGACTAGGTCCACACCATAAATAAGTGTATCCTATTAGAAATGATTTCTGCTGTCACATCTCAGCAATTCTCAAATCATATTTCGTTCATAATATTTTTTGGCCTTTTTTTCTGGTTTTGCCTCTTTATCTTCCACTCTCCTCAACTTGAACCACAAAAATCCCTTAATTTCTGGATTTCTCTCAGATTTCAAAATGAGTTTAAACCTAAATACCCAGATGTTAATCTTACTACTGGTCATCTAGACAATGAGGATAAATTATACCTGTTCATATTCAAAGGTACTGCTGTCTCTTAAAATTCCTTAAATTCAAGGATTCATGTATCCATTCATAAATGCATTCATTCATCAAGCATTTTTTGTCAAGTATTTATTATGTGATATAGGGTATGAAGACATGTGTTCCATCCTTTTTATCATGTCATATGTTAAAAATTCTGTTTATTGGATGTATTTACAACTGAGACTATGTATACCTATAAGAAGTAAAGCACTTGGATAGGAATCTAACACTGGTTTGCTTTTGTAACTTTTAAAGGATTGCAGAGCATGACTCAGCTTATCTTCCACATTTGACACAGCAGAGCAAATTATGAATAGCATTTTATATTATAATGTATTAAAAGACTACCTGAAATATATTCAAATCTTATTCTGAATGCTAATAAATCTGTGCTTTTCCCAGCCAGAAAAATGCAATCACTAGGTGGCACCTCTTTGCTATGTTCTCTACCAGAGACTCACAAGTGTCCCTTCTATATATTGACGTGTGGGAATTTTGTAACATCTTCTTTTCTCTCACAGTAATATTCCTCAGAGTATGATCTGCACTAACCCCTGGAACAAGGGTTGATCCAACAAACTTAACAGTAGCATATTATAATTGCTCATACCCACTGGCAATTGAAAAATTCAATTCAATATTGTGCCTGGTTGTTAAAAAGCACTGTGCCATACAATCTATTTGCATTTAATATTTTATTTGCTTGGGATTGACTGTTACAGGATAACCTAATTAGGCAATATAGTACAATGATTGGGACATAATTACCTAAAGCATGTAAAATCAAGTCAATGACTCGTTTAGGGTGTCAGGCATTTCTCAACTTATTCACATCATTGATGATTAAGATGAGGCCCTTGTCCTGCAGGAACTCTCATTCCCCTGGAATATAGACTCTGGATAAATGAGGTGATTGAGCCAGGTGGTCTTTAAGTATGCTTTCAACTTTGAAATGCTATGGCTTTCCTACAAGAAGGGTCTAAAAGGCCTATGGGTCTAAGTCAGCTGTGAAATTGCTAAGGTGTTTCTTATGAGCTTCATTAAATTGATTGTTTCCCAGTTAGAGGGTCATAGCACTTTTGAGAATGTAGTTTATTCTGAAATATTTGAATTAAATCTGGTAATTTAGAATGATAAAGGTTTAATCCAGAGCCCATAGAACTAACCTCAAGTGCAAGAAAACAACCCTAGAAATTGCCAAGAGTGGCAAATGACAGCTAACTAGTCCTTTACCTTGGCGAAATGCAAAATCATGGGTCTTGTGCAACTGCAAAAATGTCCAGTGTGCATGTCTGACCAAAGATCAATGAACCCATCAAAGCCTGCTACACTGGGATAAAGTGACAGAAAGCTCATGGTGGCAAATAAAAGCACCATACCTTACACCCTCTTAGGGTACATTTGAAATTTCCTTCCCATTTTCTCCATCTGTTCTCTCCTCTTACCTTTCCCTGCCCCAGACATGCCTATGACACCAGAGAAGAGCTGTGGATTGGTTTACATATTTTCCCATACAAGATATTATTCATAGTAGGTAGTGCACATGAGTTAAAATGAAGTGCTACTTCAAGAATTTGGAAATAAGTCTGCTTTCCAAAAGTAAAGAACTGAGGCTTACACATGACCTTGAATAAGCAAACAAACAAGCAAACAAAAAAAGGTTCGGACCCTGGACAGCCTGCACACAGTTTACAGATCTTAACAGACTGTAGGGTGTGTGTTTGTAACCTGCCAAGGGAATCATTGAGACTAAACATTGTCTCCTGCAGAAAAGATTTCTCTGGCAGACAGGAGCAACTAGATCTGCCTAGCAGGGTGCCATGAATGCTTGGGGCTGAATCTGACTCCAGACTTAATGAGCAACATTATAATAACTGGGAGGGATGTCAATAGGTGTCAGTAGACAGTGCTGGGGTGGAAATCCAAATTACAGACATTACCTTTGATTAAGCCATTATTCTGTAGCCAACACCGTGTTAAATAATTTTAACTACATCATCTCAGTTAACCTTTATGACAACCCTAAAAGGAGATGTTTTTATCCCAATTTACAGAAGAAACTGAAGTTGGAAGAGATAATAAGTAATTGTACTCAGGGTTTATCTGGCTCCAAATTCTGTGCCCTTAAAAAATAAACCTGTTTCTCAACCGAGAAGCACACCCTGAAATGTCCGCACATTTTATGAGGGATTTAAATCTTTTTTTTAATTTTAATGACAATCCTTAGAGAATCATTTTTGCCAGATATAAGAAGAAGACATTCCCCTAAGCAGTGAATAATAATCAAGTTTTACAAATCTCAGGTCTGTGCATATAGTTCAGGTCTACAAGCACATTTTATCTCTTTCAAAGGAATTCATGCCTTAGTTTGGAAAACACTCCATCAGAATAAGCTGCCTAAGACCTCACTTTGAGTCTGTTTTGGTGAATTACCAACTGCGTGATCTTAAAAGTCTACTGAACCTCCCTTAATGTCAGTTGCAGAAGGCAAAAGAATATCTATTAGGGCTTTGAGATATTTTAAGAAAAATGTGTATAAACTCTAATGTATTTGATAAAGGTAGATATCAGTGCTAATGTTGTCTTTGCCTTCAGAAAAAAAGATGCTGATCAACCAAAGTTTTTATTATACCCTTAGAAATTAGCATACCTTCTTCAGTTTTCTTCTGAATTTATGCTGCAAGAGGCCTTTATGTGTTATATTAACTGAAGAACATAGAAGAAATTGGTTTCTGTTCTCACAAAACTGAGAACCAGACCCTAAATAATGGTAGATTTGCCAAGATAAAATCCACTGTGTACTTTTCTTCACAGCTCACTTTTTTGAGAGGTGGAGGTAAGGAGAAATTTCTGTACCAGAAAGGAAAATAGGAAGGAACTTATTAAGCTAAATATATCTAATGAACACACACACACAAATGTCCCAGACTTTAACTTTCTGTGCTATTCTATTAACCAACTTATAAATTATAATTTATTACTTTATAAAGTAATAAATTGAATTTCAGCCAGATTTTCCTGAATTCAGCCTTTCTAAATCACATGTATATAATTGTATCTATAACTCTTCTATCAGGGGAAGTTATTTAATCTGTCATATTTATTAGTTTACTATGTGCTATTTCTTGTCTGTGTTACATATATAACAAAACTATTAGTTTCTTGCTAATCATAGATTCTGTTGCACCTTATACCTATAGTTTATTTTACTTACACAATTCTTAAAATTTTATTAGTATTTGTTTCCTCCTAAGTAAAACTTAGCTTGGGAATCTCATACATAATTTTCCTATGAACAGATATACAAATTCTATGTGTCGTTGACAGTCCTTGCATATACTTTATAAGGAGGGGGAGGACTATTTTTACATTTCCTAATTAAAACAGAAAATGTTTACTATTAGAAAAGATTTATTTTAACAATTACAATTATTTGAACAATATAATACTTGATTCTACAAAAAAGAAGAGTATTTCTATTTTGAGAAGAAAATATCATTTTGGTTTTAGAATATAGAGCAAATTATTACCACTTTCCTCATGCATCATATTTTATCATTTGCTTGCATCTAAAGTACCAGTAATTCAGTAAATACAGTAACCATACTGTAGATATTATAATATGAACCCTAAATTAAATGCCTTATTTGGGGGTTAATTTTTCTAAAATTCTGATTTAGAATTTGGCTTATGAAAGTTTAGATGTTAAACCTTATTATGTGTTTAATCTACAGATTATTCATTTCAGTAATATTCCATATTGGTTTTGTGTGTTTTTGGCCAATAATTTCAGTGCAAATATAGATGCTGATAGTTTGTGATCATAAGAATATTAATAAAGAACACATCTTTTTTTAAATTCAGCTTATCTCAACAGGACCAAAAAGGCATTTCTTATCAGATGACATTTTTTTTACAATATCCTGGCATTGATCTACATAGACTCAATACGTGGAAGTAATACTTCAGCTCTGTGCCACTTCTATGGAAGTCTCTCAGCTCTCAAGAGCTAAACACTTTCCACTTTGGTTAAGTCTCTGATGAACAATAAATGTAATACACATGATATGTAATAGTGAAATAAAGGCTTTTGAAGACAGAAGGGGATTTATATATGTGACCACAAATACTAGTCTTGTGACATATTTTAAGATAAAATGGCATTCTTGGTCAAATAGATTTGGAGACTCTGCGTATCATATCATTGTCTTGAAGAGTTCTACCTTAAGTAGTCAAGTTCTACCTTAAACACACTAGAGATTCTGAGAAATCCAGCAATGAAAAAACCTGGTAATCTATTGGAATACTACTGGAATCCTCCTTTTTTGTTAACCAACACCTTGCTTCACAGGGCTTGGTTTCGATTGCAGTTAAGGTGCCTGGAAAGCAGACAAAATGCTGTTTTCATTTTGCTCCATCTTCCTAAGTCACGTTTCAAATTTCTATGTAAACTGAGTCTGGAAGGTCATCAAACCAATACTAGAATTCATCCCTAGATTTGGGGAGCATTTTAACTATATTTCAGACCACAAGAGTTTTATAGGTTAAATTATGCCTTAGGAAGTATTCACAACCTGAAAAAATTGTGAGTTTACTCTCTATACCAACAACCTTCAGGTATGAGTATATCTTCCTTTCCCAGAAGATTTTGTCTTTGAACAAATAACCACAGGGCATACCTAATCATATATTCAAATTTATATAAACCTGAAGTTTAGATAGAATTACTTTAATTTCACCCTCGAGTATGTTGATGTATTTTGCCTTCTGAAAGTGAAAGAAAGCTTTCAGTAAGAACTCTATACACAGCAAGAATCTGATCAGTGTTTAACTTTTGAATATATAAGTAAAGAATAAATATACTTTATGTTAACAAAATATTTTTATGTAATTTACAATAAACACTTTTGAGGGCAAATATATAAATGTTCCTATACTTTTCTTTTCACCTATACTTATGAAATTTCTTACCATTTGTATTTTTACAGTCATTGTTTTTTTACTCTCACATATGTTCTTTGTCATGGTACCAGGAAGTGCACATATTTTAATTAATTTGAATATTAGTTTTTTATTTGTATAGAGCCCATAGAGATCTTTCTAGAGTTATAGAACTTTCATAAGCACATTCGGATAATAAATCCTATTTCAATGTTTCTCAAATTCAGGGCACATCCATTTTACAGCCCAGAAGACTGATGGTTGAGGCCTTCAGCAATATTACAAACTGTGGAACCCTTTAGATCCCAAATTACATTAAAAATTATTATGAAAATCTTTATTTCATCCTGAGGTTAACATTCATTTTATTCATTGAATCATTAGTGTATCACAAATGCTATATTAATTTTAAAGAAGTTAAAGACAAATACATATTACCTCACCCATTTCAGGACAATAATGAACAAAACAAACAAATAAGCAAAACAGAACCAGATACAGGAATACAATGAATAGATCTCCAGTGGGTAGAGGGAAGGGGGGAGGTTGGAGGGGTGAGGAGGAAGCAAAGAAGGGGAGCAGTTTAGTCAAGGAACTAGTATGGAAAAACCATGGACATGGACAGCAAGTGGGATTGACTTTGAGGGGGAGTGGGTGGGTGGGGAAGGGGACAGAGGGAAAAAAAAAAAGGGATGGATGTAATACAATGACAATAAAATTAAATTTTAAAAAAAGGCAAAAAGTAGTAACTACTGTACTGGGTTGTTAAAAATGTTAGAGTATCTGTAAATGACTGTAAAATACTTGGCACAATGTATCATGGTGATTATATAATGCACATTACACGTTTCCTTATCAAAATTAAACTTTGCAGCCACTCTAAGGTTAGTACTATCCTTCACTTAGAGATTCTCTGTGGTCCTTTCTGACTGGATTTTAAACAGAGTGCTACACAAACATTGGTGTATCATCAAATTTGTATTCCATCTAGTGATAATTATTATCTGTTGAATGTCTATTTATCTACTCAGTAATATGAGGTATTTTACAAGTTATCTAATTTAATACTCCTACTTC
Source organism: Noctilio leporinus (assembly GCA_004026585.1). Lineage (NCBI taxonomy): Eukaryota > Metazoa > Chordata > Mammalia > Chiroptera > Noctilionidae > Noctilio > Noctilio leporinus. The sequence continues at coordinate 255,960 of PVIW01001669.1, read as the reverse complement.
AATGAGTAGGCAATTATTTCCTACACTTTGCTAATAAGGAAAATTGAGGTTTCACCAAGGTTAAAAAATATATATGTCATTGTTTTCTTAGGAATATAAATCAATTAAGTATATATGTCATATAATTAAATATGGTTTCTTTATCAGATATCACCTTATTAGGTGTCAAATAGAAGAGTGTGTATGTGTACATGCTTGCACATGTGCATAAATAAATACTAACTATGTGGACCAATAATAAAGACCTAGGAAATCTAATGTTTTTTCTTTGATACCATTTGCATACTAAGATCCACCCTATTAGAAAGAACAAAATCAGTGACAACTTTAAAATACCATATAAGAAAGTTACCAGATAACATTTCAAACACATTTAAATATGCTATTATTCTTACAAATATTAAATGCTGGTAGATATTAGAGAAGAGTGTATTACAGTGGGCTGAAATGAAAAAGGAAAACTTTGAAGATAAGATGGTACTTTATCTGCTCTTTGAAAGTTCAAAAAATATACACAGGCAAAGAAAACAAGACCTCTTCATGTATCAAATGTGAACCAATTGATCAATTCCAAAGCAAGACAGTAGTACCCTTCTCAAATGTTGTTTTTACACTTTAAAAATCATATTAAAAAATAAAACTAGGGTCCCAGTAGAGGTTTCAGACTAGAATAAAATGAAAAAAAAAGTGATTATTGTCATTCCTTCACATAGATTAATTCTACAAGTCATTAATTTTCCATATGTAGTTTTATTTATTCTCAGTCTGACCTGAACCTAATAGCTGAGACTAGAACTTGCTCAAACCCGGATGACACTGACAATAATATACTCAATACAAACACAGCCATATTAACCTATGATGTCATGAGTTAAGCAATATTTACATATTATTTTCTTGAAATACATTTATATTTACAGAAGAATCATGAAGAAGCTATACAACTGATTTTTTCTATTATATTTGGCTTTGGGGTTGATAAAAATTCCTCTGTTAACAATTTGTTAACAAATAAGCTTTTTAAGATGTGTTTCTGAAATTAAAATTTCATTTAATGAACAGAATCACATTTTTTGGAAGTTCAGTAAGACTCAGGGTTGAGAAGAGGTGTAGGCTTCAATAGTAAAGGGCCATACATTGATCTGGCATTTATTACGGCATAATTATTTTGATTCTGGTATTTCAGTATAATGTGGTATAGACTTTGTTTTGTGGCTATCTCTCTATCACTGATAGACTGCACTAGCTCAGAGGTGTCCAATAGTCTATTCTATTACATGTTTACTCATTGTTTAACAGTGACTTTTCAGAGCAACAGTTGACAAGGATTTCATGGCTTTGTCAGGACTCAGGAAGAAATGGTTCTGCAAATATGTGCTAATGTTTCTACCCCCACTGGAACGTAGTAAGCATCATGAGGTGGAAATTGTGTTTTGTTCTCTGTTGCATCCTGAGTGCCCATAATAGTAGCCAGCACACTTGTTTTTCGGTTTGTTTTGTTTTGTTTTTAAGATTTTGTTTATTATTTCCAGCAAGAAGGGAAGGAAGAGAGGCAGAGAGAAGGAGAGACATCAATGTATGGTTGCCTTTCATCTGCCTCTAGCCACAGACCGGGCTGGAGACCTGACTTGCAACCTGGTTATGTGTCCTGGCTGGGGAAGCAAACCAGTGACCTTTGGATTCACAAGCTGGTGCTTTATCTACTGTGCCACCAGCCATGGCCAGCCAGCACACTTGTAAAACAGACATACATATAACATACATATTACAATATATACATAAATATATTGTTAAAATATGATCATCTAGCCCATTTTTAAAAGAAAAGTTTTCATATAAAAATGGCAAACTGATTTGAGAGGTACCACAGCCCAATAAATCCCAACAAGAGGTCTGATTATTTAGAAGAGCAGTCTGCTAGACACCTGATGGTAGACACCTGGTTGTAGTTTATTTTGCTGCATACTTGCTCAAAACATTACTGGGTTTTGTTTTGTTTTTTTTTTTTTAAGTAAGATAAAAGAAGCCTGAATTCTCAGGTGTCCTCAAAGTCTTTGTATTTACCCTACTGCTTCAGAAGTCAGTGATCAAACCCTGGCTGGTGGCTCAGTGGATATGTGCCAGCCTGCAAACCCAAAGGTGGCTGGGTTCAATTCCTAGTCAGAGCACATAACCAGGTCTCCAGACAGGTCCTTAGATGGAGGCAAGTGAAAGGCAACCATACATTGATGCTTCTCTCCCTCTCTTTCTTCCTCCCTGCCCTTCTCTCTGAAAATAATTAATAAAATCTAAAAAAAAACAAACAAAAAAACTCAGTGGTCAGCAGAAGGTTTCTCACTGATAAGGGATATTCACCTTTGAAGTGACTTTGGATAGAATTGGCTGCATCCTAGAGATGAAAATAATGGAAACCAGAAGACCTGGCAAGTCACTGTGTAATGGGTGACCTCGCAACTATCTCCACTGAACATATTCCCTACGGTGGAGTAATGACCTAGAGTCTCCTATGATGAAGGCAAATACTCTCATGAGTGGTCCTGAGTATGCACATTGATGGGGTCTGGCAGACTGCATAATCAACTGCAAATTAGCTTTTAGAAATGACTGGCTATCCCCAGTGGGCAACAGAAATGGAAGCAAGGGGATCTGGCAGAGAGGAGGTGCCCGTAGCAGCTGCTTGAATTACATTCCCATAATTTACTGATGAAGAGAGCCAAGCTGGGCCTTTCAGAGCTCTGCTTTTCATTGCAGCTTTTTGGAGGGATTGCAGGAGGTTGCTGTACACTCCAGCAATTTATCTTCAGGTGGGTACTATGGCAGAGAGAGTGTCCTACTTATATTGGTACAGCTCTTAGAGCATGATAAGCACGTCCCTTTTCTTTATACCCAGCAGAAAAGCACAACATCTGCTCTACTGATAATTGGATACCAGCCTTGTCTGATGAAAGGATATTAATTTTCACTTCATAGATTAAGAGACCTTGGGAAGTCAACTAGTCCATCACACTATCTCATTGCAGGATACTTCCTAACCCAGAAGGAAGTGTTTGAGAGAGATAAAGGCATGCTTTATGATGTTATGATTTTGAATGTGACAAACTTCATCTTAATATATAAAGAGAAATGCTAAGCCAGTCCAAGAAAAGGGCACAGTAGATAACCCCACTCCCTCTCAGCTGTGAGAACAGCTCATGTTTCCTCTTTGTGTATAATTTTTGGACTGGCCAAGGCCCAGACTTACAGAAACAAGGTTCATTTCAATAATTATTAATGAACTCATGTTGAGTTTTTAGTGTTCTGCTAGGGATCATGAGGGTTATTAGCTCATGAGTTTTAATTCAGCATACACTTGTTTCTGAAGGAAAAAGATAGAGATGGCATTTCATTTAGCATTGTGTCCCAACTGAAACAGAGAAATTATATAATTTAACACCTTATCCTGATTGAAACAGATATTAACAAATGAAAAATGAGGTTCCAATCATAGGCGATATTAGCATTAGGTTTTATTGGATTTTTTGTTGAATCTATCTATCTTCATCTTTTACAATGCCGCATGGGTTTATATCTGTATACTTTGCAATTCCATTTTTTCCTTCATCCTTTTTATTTAGCTTCTTTGAGAAGTAGAGATTATATATTGAAAAATGCGAGTTCTTAAACCATCACAGTTTAGAAAAACAACAAACAATTCTACCCTGAGGAGTCAGCTACCTTGAAAGTAATTTATTCATCTGATTTCATAAAAGAGATTGAAATCCCTCAGTTTTAAAAGGGTTCTCAAATTGTCTTGAGGAAGGCATATTTGGAAATTTTTTTTAAACTGTGGTCTAAGAGTAAATGTTTTTGTTTAAAGAAAAATATACACTTTAAATAATTTTCAGGGTAAAGTGATATTTCCATATATATTAATAATACACATATGGTATTTTAGAGAATGATTTGAACACAACAATAAAAATATGCATTGTTTGCTGGATAAATTCATCTCTTATATCTTTCACTCAGAAGGAAATTTCATTTTACATAAGAACAGCATTATGTGTCAAGAACAGTAAGTACTGGGCCAGTACTTACTGGCCCAGTATGAAAAGTACCGGCTAACATCACTTAACTAAACATGCATATCTTATTGGAAAATTCAATATTAATAAGTTTGTCTCTACATTGTTTCTAGTATATTGGAATCAGACAGCATTATAGAAACTGGACACAGCATGCCTTGCTTATCTGATTCATAAAGCTAGTGTTTCAAACAGAAACCAGATTAAGCACATCAAAATCTCATGCATTATTTTGATTGATCAATTTTCCAGCACTGAGGATGAATGTTAGCAAAACTGCATGTGGCTTAACTAACTATGAAAGGGTCTAGAAATATGGAAAGGCACCGGCCTGCAAACCCAAAGGTCGCAGGTTTGATTCCCCAGCCAGGGAACATAACCAGGTTGCAAACCAAATCTACAGTCAGGTCTGTGACTGGAGGCAGGTGAAACTCAACCATACATTGATGTCTCTCTCCCTCTCTGCATCTCTCTCTTCCCCTCTTTCTAAAAATAATGAAATAAAATATTTTTTAAAAATAGAAATATGGAGACTGCCTATAAATAAGAGATTTACACATTTTTTTCATTGATGGTTTATCATAAGGGTCTAGTAGATACATAATGAATTCTTGCCTTGTTACTGACCCACTGCCCTTCCCTCCAACTCAGCTAGGGTTTGTAGTGTTATTTGAACAGAACATGCAGATAATCAAACACTCCGTTTTTACAAAATGTCCCAATTTAGGGTGTTTTAGGATCCACCAGGATGCCTACTTGGGATAACTTTCTTCTGAAAAGCATTACCTTGGAATAAAAATTTAAAATAATGTAATCTGTCATAATCTTAACCCAAGGAAACATAAATACTGGTCCCATTACATTTCTAAGGAAAGTAAAATAAGACCAGGAAAATAAGATGTATTATGCAAGGAAAGTGTATCAAATTTCTGGCCAATGAGTACTTTCATCCTTCCTACTCCCACTTCCAACACCTGCTGCTGTACTCAAACCAAGAATCAATCCATCGTTATTTCTCATTTCAGGACTTTTCTAATTTCCATGGATATTTTCCCCAAACTAGTTGCAGATGCCAATTTGAACCTACTCCTAACCTTTTAATTCCTTTATTCTTTCTGGTTTCTTATTACTTACTTCCATCTGTGTATTTACTTATGAGCTCTACTTATGTGTTGCTCATTACCACTCTTTCTATTTTGGAGTATCTTATATTACTTAAAATTGTCCCTTTCTGTTAAATGGGACAAGAGCCCCACACTGACTGACCATTGGTATTTTTATATGAAAAGGAAGTAGAAAAAAAAGGAAGTTAACTACCAGCCACAAGCAGTGAGCATGTAGACAGTCTTACTCAGCTAAAATTTAAGATGTAGGAAAGGCAGATCTAGATTGATTCATAAAGCCTGAAGTCTCAAAAATAAGTTTATTTATTTTATTTATTATAATCAGTAGGTTATAATAATTATCAGTACCTTCATCAAATGTTGGTGGCATGTTTTTAATCCCTAGGATATCCTCAATAAATGTTGCTAGAATTGTTAAATTATTTCTTTAGTGCAATGGTTCCTTCGGAAAATACTAAATGTCTCCTTGCCAGTATTAGTACCCGTGTCTCTTTTTTTCCCACTTTTTCATGGCATTGTAGTCTTTTTTCTTCCCTTCCCCTTTTTTCACTTCCTCCTGATCTTAGAAGTTACCAGAGCACTAAATTCTGTGGTTAACAAAATATAAATGTTTGCTGGTATTTATCATATTGTCTCTTTAATAATACACCTGCAATGATATATGTTTGTGACATTTTTGTAATACTCAATTTAAATACTATAGCTATTGAGAGGAAGATGATATTAGTGAAGAAGATAGTAATTAAAGGATTCTTTAAGAAGTAAGTGGGTTTTTGCAATGAGTTTAACCAACTATATGGCTTGAAGGGAAAGTCCCTGCAAAACTGCATTCACTTTAGACAAAAGATGTAAGTTTGTGGGTTCCCAGGTCGACCTTCACTTTGCACCAGATGACTATGAATTCAGGGATCCATACAATCTTCCTCAGGTTTGACATTCACTAGAAAGACTCAAGAACTCATTGAAAGCTATTGTACTTATGACCATAAGAAAAGAATACAGAGCCATGGCTGGGTAGCTTGGTTAGTTAGAACACTGTTCAGGTACACCAACATTGCTGGTTCCACCTCCCATCAGGGCACATATAAGAATCAACCAATGAATGCATAAATAAGTGGAACAACAGAATCAATATTTCTTTCTCTCTCATTCTCTCATTCTCTACCTCTCTCTCTCTCTCTCTCCCTCTCTCTCTCTCTCTCTCTCTCTCTCTCTCTCTCTCTCTCTCAAATCACTCAATGGAAAAATAAAAAGATATAGAAATTTAGCCAAAGGAAGAACTACATAGCCTGGGAGGGGTCCAAGTCATAGTTTCTGGCCGTCCTCTCCCTGTGGAATCATGAATGATGTGATCTCCTCCTGTCCTCCTGGACACACTGTATGATGACACACACAGTGTAATGCCAACCAAGGAAGTTTGCTGGAGTCTTTGGTGTCCAGTTTTCACTAGGGCTCAATCACAGACTGCTTGTGTAGCTATCTGTTAGTATCCAGCCATTCATAGAAGTCAAGCTACCTTTTATTGATCCATTCTGCCAGAGGTTGGAACTGGTATAGCATGGCCTCAAAACCCTTGTTATACATCACATTACTAGACTGTCTGGTAGTGGCCAAAGCACCCAGGAAAACAGACATGTCTATCAGTCAGGATATTCCAAAGGCCTAGAGATCTCTCAAATTCCAGAGCTGAAACCTGACTTCTCTTTCAGCAAGATTGGATTCCTTGCAACATAAAGTGTAAAAGAAAGAGAAGATTAGGATAGATAGACAGAAGATAGGTCATTTCAGGTAAAAAGATAAACATAAGGAAAGGCTTAGAAGTATAGGTGAATGAACGAAAGGGAATGCTAAACTAAGGAGCCCATCTAGCTGAGGCAGAAGGTACTTTAGGGAGCTAATATAAATAAGCTGGGCTAGAACAGGGGATATTAATTCAAATATTGTGCTTTGGGCCTATAAAAAATTGAAAATATTTAAAATATTTGAATTTGTGGAGTGAATACAATGATGAAAAGTCTATGTAGAGAAAATTTAAAGTATTTTATTTCTGGACAGCACATTTTAAATAATACTGGTAATTGTAAAATACTAATAGGAATGCAATCACAATGGTGAAGGAGGCTTAAAATTTATAGCAGACCCAAATACTGTAATAGTGTACATTTAGACAGGTTTTTTAATAGGTCTTAATAAAGAAAAAATATTTTCTTTAATGGCTTGATGGAATTTCATATGTCAAGTATGCAAAAGTAGGATTCAATGAAGAAAACTAGAGCAAGAAAGGTATAAACTTAGCAACATAAAATATTTTTTATTAAAATAATCTATAAATTTTAAAAATGTTTTGAGGAATTGGGTTTCTATCAATAAATATTCAGGTAGTAAATAACTATTCACCCACATTTCCAAATTAATTTATAGAGTTTTTGGCTTTGGAGGGCAATGTCTCTTCCTATTTTAGAATTCTTTGGTTTTTGAAAGTACACAAGATGATTTAGATGAGGGAAGGCCTGGATCCATAGACTTCTGCTAGGAAATTGCAGGAAAATAGGTATAAAGTGATTCAGTTTTGGACTAGGGAGGTGGTAATGACTATAGAACAGAAGGATGAAAGAGGCATTTCAAAGAAAAATGAACACACCTTGGTGAATGGTTAGATGGGGAGCATGAGTCTGAGGAAAATGCAAAGAATGCCCATCTTTCAAGCCTGAGTGACTGGGCTAAGTGTGAAACTGCGAGTAGAAACAGTCATCACAATGGAGAGCAAGTTTTAGAGGAAAGATGGCAATTTTTTTTTCCTTAAATATGAATTTGAAATGAAGAAAGAGGTTCAAGAGGTGCTAAGCAGGAAACAGTTTACATTTAGACTCCAGTGAGGGCCAGTCACTTCTATTTTCCCTGCTTAAGTATTTTTTGTTATGACATTTATCACAGTATGTTTTATATTAGGGGTATGTAAGTATCTGTCTCCTAACCTTGATTCTGCAGTTTTTGAGAGCCAGGTCAAAGTTTTATGCGTTTTTTAAATTTAACCAAATCAGCTTTCTGTCTTGCCTATTTCCAGTAAATATTTCTGTATAAAATTACTGAGATAAAATGCTGAGAGAAATCCAGGAAACATAAAAACTATAAACAAACATAAAGAAAAATAGAAAGAGGGTACTGACTGCTTGAAGAGGGAGGGGCAATTGCTGAAGTAAGAGCTCTAGAGATGGAGACAGGAGAGGAAAATCAGAGTAGCACATTGTATGCAGGCTTGAAGGCTAGAGCTGCAAGATCAAAGGCTTGGCTAACTGTTAGATTTTGATAATGAGAATGGAGAAAAATCCTTAATGTCTCTTCTATTAAAATTTCATTGATAATTTTCAAGAGGTACTGACTCTATTGTAAATAGTGTAGAACTTCTCATTAGAGGGAAACTATCCTATGCCTAAGGGACACTTACAGATGTGGGCAGGCTCTCTCCCTGTGAATCACATATATCCTCTACACTGTTGTAGCTACCTTTCTCCCTCAAATGAGACTCTTTTTTTTTCCATTTTAAATATTTTATTTCTATTATTTACAGAGAGAAGGGCAGGGAGGGAGGAAGAAAAGGAGAGAAGCATCAATGTATGGTTGTGTTTCACCTGTCTTCAGCTAAGGACCTGGATGGAGGCCTGGCTTGCAACCTGGTTATGTGCCCTGACCAGGGAATCAAACCAGTGACCTTTGGGTTTACAGACTGGCACCAATCCACTGAGCCACACCAGCCAGGGTCTTTTTTTCCATTTTAGTTTAAATTTTCCCCTTGCCCAATTAAGTGAACCTTCACAAGACGAGTTTCTATCTCCTAGAATGCTGACAGGAAAACCAATAAGCACATTCTTCTGTTTTGTTTGACATTTTACACATTTGGTGGCTGTCTTATTTTCCATTTTGAAAACATAGCCTTTTGGGAATGGGAGAGTGTTTCTTAGTGTGGTGCCTATAGGCTAGGAACGCAGAGGGGCTAGCCTTTGCCATGACAGGGGTGGCTGACATTCACACTAGGCTGACTGGTGAGAAAAAGAAAACACTCTGCTGTGAGCTCATGTTTTCACTTCAACAAAGCAAAAAAAGGTCAAGCCCCAGGTGTTCACTAGAGGTTCTAAAATATACCTTTTCCTGCATTTTCCCTCCTCGTATCACTTGTATTATATCTGCTATTTCCTTGTAGTCACCCTCTATTATTGTTATCCTTAGCCCAAATAAATGCAGATTCTAAATAAATGTGTTTCCTCAAGTCTATATGTCCCAAATAATGTTAACCTCCCAGCATTCATTATTTATTGAATAAATACTACTTGAACACTCACTACGGGCCAGTCACTGTGCTAAGTCCTTCCGTAAAATATTTGCTTTATGTATTGAGATACATTGGCTGCATATAACAGAAAATTCAAAGAAAAAATAAGGAAACAGTATTTCACATAGCAATAAAGCAACTCCAGGGTTAGTTCATTCAGGAACTTAAGAAGTCCGTTCTTCCATTAATATAGCTCTGTGTTCTGCTAATGGCCTTCAGAATCACACATTGACTGCTACAGTTCCAGGTCTTCCCTGCAGACATAATAATGTCCAAAGAAAGAAAAGCAGCCATTCCTTCTTTTGTAGTTCCTTTTATTGGTGAGAAAACATTCCCCAGAACCCCTCATCAGTGTTCCCTTCATATGTTATCACTAAAATGTGACTTATTACCAAGACTGAGTTACATGTTCTTTCTTCAAGCAATTGGGGAGCTGGGGTGGGAGATAACATGATAACATTACCTATACTTGTTCAGACTAAGGGGGTTTTACCCCAGAGTCATTAGACTCCGCCATCAAGGCAACAAGGAAGAATATATCTGCCATATTATATATCTATAAATATTGTGCTAAGGAGATAAAACAGACCAATGAAAAGTTGGAGAAACTATGCTCCTTTAGGCCACATTGTATGTCTTACAAGTTACTTTTTTTTAATAATGTTATTAATATCCTATTATTATAAGCACTATTTGAATAAGAATATTGAGTTTCATATTAGTTAAGAGGGTAAAAATATATATTAGTTCTAAAATTGTATTTCAAAATTTGAACAAATATGTAATAGTTATTGTCACCTTTGGCTGAATTTCATACAATCTTGATATAAACAAACAAACAAAAAGCAGTCTTACAAAAATTAATTTAGAAAATAACACTTTTATTTAAGAACAAGAAATATGTGTCTGTAATAAACATCACAATGACCATTCAGAGATAATTTTATAATGTAAAGAACAATACATAGAATGAATCTATTTAAATTATGAGTCGGTCATACATTTAAATATCAAGTGAGTTATATAGATTAATACCTAAGTGGTAATTAGGTACTATATAGATTAGTAACTAAGTGATTAACATAAACTTATTGCTTCATTTGGGGGGTTAAGGGCTATTTTTTCTCTCTAGTAGTAAGTTTAGTCATTTCCATTTCTTCCCATTTTAGTGCTGAGGTGTGATGAATTGAAAGCAATGTAGCAAATACTCCTCCTTTACAAGTATATGGTCTTTGGTTTTCTGTCCTACCTAGGCCATAGTAACTCAAACTGTCTTGAATAGAAGCTTCCTAGGTATACTCCAGGGAAATGATGGCACAAGTGATGAATACATTTGGTTAATTTAGCCAAAAGTTGGATGAAGTAAAGTACTGAATAACATGGGCAGAAAATTATGGCATGCTTTGGGAAAAGAGTGGATTCTGAAGAATGAAATGGTAACTTTGGAGAAGATTCAGAACCATTCAGCCCCTAGTATCAGGACCTCAAGCTTGCAACTCACTGTAGAGTTGCAAAAAGCTCTGTAAAATCATAAGAGGAAAGTGACTTTTTACAGAGAATTGTGCAGACAAAATTGTTTGAGAAGGCTGCAATGATGAACTCAGGCTGGCCTCCAGGATTGGCTTTAGAACAGTATTTCATACCTTCCCACCAAGGAAACTACTACATTAGCCAGTGTCAGAAAGCTGGAGAATTTGGAAAAATCCATCATAAAAACTATTGCCTCTGGAGAAACCCTGCCTTAATTGGGAGCAAAAGGGACCTACACACAACTGCCTCCCTGCCTGTTAAAAAACAAAGTTCTGAATTTAAGTCCTATATACATCGCGTTTTGAGTTATAAATCTTGCCTGAGACCTCACTCCAAGGGAGTCAGTGAATGACATTTTTAGCTCACCAGCTTTCCAGTGCAAGAAGACCCATTAGAGGAATGTTGGGGGAAAATGCCAAGTAAGCTAACCTGTTTTGTTTACCACATCATTAACATGTTTTATAAAATGTGCATATCAAAAAGCAAGGAAAAGGATTGATTACATTATAGAGAAAATTCCTAAAAAAATGAAATAAAATTCTTAAATCTCAAGGAAGAAGGGTGCATTTGCTTACAAAAGGAAACTTGCTCATTTTTTGACAAAATATTTTTGTTTTCGTTCCTGGATACTCAGGTACCTAGGCAATATATACCACTTACAACATGAGTAAAGTTTTTGAGCAAAACTTTGTTATTTTATAAATCAGTACTATTTACTTCTCAGATAGTTTGTCATTTTCATTTTGAACCATCTTGGCAGCTTTCATATTAGTGGATTTTGTCTAATGTTACAAAAATAGGGGCTAATAGTATAGAACAAAGTGTGCAAACTCGGAGGGGGTTGAAAGACCTGGATGATGAGCGGGTAAGTGACTTGTGGGATTTAGAATAACCCAGTGCAAAAGCTGTGAAACTCCAGGACCAAAATAATCAGAGGGGCTATGGCTAAAAAGGGTTTGGAGAACAAAGCACATTTCAGAAGAGAGCTCTTGGGTAGTTATAGATATTATACTAACATCATCCATCCATCCGCCTGGGAGGCAGCCATGAGGAAAAGAGGAAAGAAAGCAGTCCCTCTGTAGCCAGAGAGAAGAATGAATCTTCAGATGTTATTGTGACATTAGACAAAACATCAGTAGGTAGGACTGTGCCATCACAAACATTCTTGATTCTTTTCCGCTGGCCTCTCAAGGCACTCACTAAGGATTGTTTCCTAAAAATGGGGTGTGGTCTTATGAAAGAAAGACTAGCCAAGTTTAGGATAGATGAAGTGTAGAAATCTCTATGTGTTCTGTCTCTTTCTCTGAGGTTTTTTTTTTTTTTTTTTTTTTTTCCTATCTCTAAATGGTGCAGAAGTGGTCAAAACCTCCCAACTGCTCTATGACCTTACTGTTTTGCATAGTCAAGTTTATACTGCCCTTCACCTGGCCCATGTCTCAAGATTGGCATATACAACTTTGCAGGGGAGAATTAGCTAGTAATGCTAGAGACTGTATTATTTTACATAATACAAAGAGGGACAATAGCATTGTTTTCACTTATAATTAAAGTATTATTAATATTATTATTAATAGCATTGATTGACTTGTTACAGTTGCTAGACACTATGCTAATTTAGCATATATGTTTTTACCTCCAGCTCTTAAATTTGGTTTAAATTTGGGGGAAGGAGAGATGCTGAAATGTTAGTATAAGACCATATAACATATCCTTAAGAAAATAGTTCATTGAAAACCAACTCTCTAGAGGTGAAAAAGCTGAACGATCAATAAAAAGGTTCCAGAGACTAAAAGGGCAAGATTTGTTTTCTGCCGATGATGCTGCTGCCATGTCTGAGTCTGAATGTTGTTTTGTTTGGGGGTGTACTAATGAGAGTTGAAACATCAGCTCAGTTATTTGAAAGGTTCCGTCCAATCCTTTTATAATTTTCTCAAGCCTAGACAGATAGGTTGAATATTGTCTTCTTTTATTGTACCATAAAAATGATAGGGTAAAGGATATGCCCGAAAGGGAAGGGGGCAAATGATAGTGTAAGTTTGCCTTTCTTCCATTCTCTGCTTTCTCCCACTCACATCTCCTGCTTTGCTTTCTATCCTTTCTCCACCAAAGCTCACATTTATCTCCTAACCAAACAAAGATTAAAATGACCAAGCTCAGAATCTTGTTCCTCATCTCACTAAAATAACCTCAATCTTGATGATGGTTATTTACTTTGTATATTTTTTGGCTGATATTAGAAAAAAGTCTGTAAATATTTCCATTAGCCAAAAATATTAGAGCAAAGTTATCACCCCCAAATATTAAAGGTTTCTTATGTTCTATTATGACAAAAATGCTGGAGACAGAGCTTCATATAAGAAAAATTTGGGTCAAGTTAGTGTAGTACCATGAAGAGGTATTAGTGAATTCAGATAAGTAGTTTTTGGTCTGTTGCTCACTAACTGTTGTTCACTCTCTGGACCTCAGTTTCTCTACCCCTAAAAAGAGGGTGTTGGACAGGAAGACTTCAATTTGTACAATCCTATGTCCATTTTCTCGGCTCTGAAAGAAATGGAAGATTATTAATGTTATTGGACTGAGGCTGATAATATGTTTCTAGAGGAAAGGCTTCATTGAGAATTCCACAATAAATTGTTGTCTTAGAACATTGAAGTGGCACACACTTTCTGGTAATATTCAATATATTAAAGGCCATTTGTAAAGTTTCCATATCTTGATTTATTTCAGTCTGGGATTGCTTTCTGAAGGGATAATCTCATTTATGATATTGCCTTTTTAAGATGTAGGAGCATTATACAGAAAGATAAATTTGTACTGCCTGCTAAATGCAAATGATTGCTATTTTGAAGAAATCATTTCAGGTCTTTATTTTATACACATGTATATGGAGAATCATATGTATTCTTTAAGGGTTACAGGCAGTAGCAATAAATAAAATTTTCTGGCCCTGGGGATAAGAAATATAACATTATGTGAAGGGGAATATTATCCCAAAAGTACTTGAGGGTAACATCTAACTTCTATTTTATGCATGTGCCTGAATGGAGTCACTTTCAGAATTCTGAAATCACCATGAAAATTGGTATACATGAAGCCTATTTCAAAAGCTAAAATTGAATGGAAAACTGATATTAGCAAAGCTAGTTATCAGTCAAAGCTCAAAATCCATAGTCATATCAAAGAGAACATGGTAATAATTAGTTTACCTTAAAAATAACCTATATGGCTTTCAAGTTTATACTCTGTAAGAAGACACCAGTTATTTTCCAGAAAGTATAGAAAATGAGATATGTTTTTGCTATTGAGTGCTAAGGAACAGATATCTTGGTAAAGAAAATTCTTAAAGTGCCATTTTCAAAACTATTTTAGGTATTGCTATTGTAGAAATTATAATTAAATGTTAGCCACTTTCATTTTTTATTTATATTTTAAGCCAAAAGACAGAAAGTCTTCACTGTTTAAAATCTACTCGTGACAGTTGCTTATGAACAGAGACTGACCATACTTGACATCACAACCATGCCATTCACACAGTTATGAGAGCCTGATCATGGCCTCAGACCCTTTATCATCACAGCACACCTGGCAGTCACTCTCAATTGGGGAGGGTTGGCACCGAAGATAAAACCTATGAGCCATGCCACCTTAAAGGTTCAATATATTTGTAGAGTTTTAAATACACAAGTGCACACATTCACATGAACACAAATGCCTCTTTGGAGTCCAACTATCTCTGGAGGTGAAGCTACATGCTGATAACACCATCTCTCTCATGGGTTATTACAACATCTTCTAGATAGGCCCCCTGCTACTGCTGTTGCTCCACTATAGTCTATTCTCAACTTTTAAAACATGTTGTATCATCTCATTTCTTGCCTCAAAACTCTCTAGAGGTTCCCCTTTCATTTAAAGTAACATCCCAGGGCCATGTAACAATCAACATAAACCTACATCGTCTGGCACTCTGTATTACTCATTTTTATTTCCTAATTCTCTCTCCTTTGGCCAATCTGAGGGAATCAAACTAACCTCTGTGCTATTTCTAGGAGGTGCTGTGCCAAGTGGACTTTGTCTCATGGTCATTACACTGTCACTCTACCTGGAATACACTTCTTGCAGATATCCACATGCCCTTGGAAAGGGCCCTACCCTGGCCAGGGTCTTTCTAAATTCATCCCACCCCAACCATTCTCAATTTATTTTCCCTGATTAATTTACTTTTTAATCTCCATTACACTAAATAATTTTTGCATTTTAAATCTTCATTTCCCCTACTCAACTGGGATGCAAATTTCATCAGGGCTATGATTTACTCAGGACTTTATCCCTAGCACCTATTGCAGATGGTATATAGTTACCTGTCAATTGTTTGTGGAATTAATGCTTATATGACTTAATGAATAAGTAAGTTATGCCCACCCACAAAGACTAAGGGAAATGCAGATATGAAGTAGGTATTGAGATAATCCTGATAAACACAACTTCTACTTCCCACGTCTGGTTTGGAGACTTGCTACTTATAGCTTAAAAATGAAGATATCACTTCTGGTCAAGATGATGGTATAGGCAAACATGGCTCACCTTCACATCAAAATTACAACTAAATTATAGAACAACTATCACTCAACAGTCAAAAATCAAGATGAATGGAAATCTGACAACTATGGATTTAAAGAAACCACATCTATCCAGACTGGTAGGAAAGGCACAGATGAAGAATGGGCCAGTCCCTCACCCACATGTGATGGATAAAAACTTGGGAGGGATAACTCAGGAGTGATGAATCCCAGCTCCACACCAGGACCCCCAACTCAGGGTTCTAGTACCCGGAAGATAAGTCCCTACAACTTCCGGCTGCAAAAAACAGTGGGGACTGAGTCAGTTGAAAAAACTGAAGGAGACCCAAGAAATTTCCCTTAAAGAACCCACACACAGACTCACCTACTCAGATTCATGCCCTTTGAGCTCCAGCACTTGGGTAGCAAGTGGTATACAGAGAGAAACTGAAGTATCTGTCATTAATGCAAGCAAAGGCTATTGTCCTTTTTCAAAACCCTCCTCCCATAGAACCATAGAGTTTGCAGACTGGTGCAATATCTGAGACTCTACTAACCTGGCTAACACTGACCTGCCTTGGAGATCCCCAGACACTCAGCCTCACTCAACTTATCGGCCCACCCAAGCTGATTTTTTATACGAATGACTGGTCTTGACTCATGCTTCACAACTTCCTAAATCCTGTAAAACAAGCAACAACTGGCCTCAGTGAGCTCTAGAATCATCACTAGAAGCAGCCATCTCAGGTTACTTTATAGCTCAGGAAGGTGGCCCCAAGCAAAATACAAGTGGGGCTGACTTTGGCTTGTATCGTCCAGGGAACCCAAGGGCCAGCACACCCAGTGAACAGCTACAGACCATGTTGGAGTACTACCACCCTGCCCCTGCATTGCTGATACTCCACAAAGGGAGGAAGTTGGTGAAGAGTGGTCACAACCAATCCTTGCCTCTGACTGGCCTGAATAAATCCCTCCCATTGATCAGCAAACAGCAACCAAGGCTCAACTACAAGAGAAAGGAGTACACAGTCCACACAAAGGATACACTTCGAGTACTCAGCTTGTGTGATAAGGGAGGCTGTGTTACTAGACCCTACGGGATACCTACTATATTATGCTACACTACCAAGACACAGAGTCAGAGAAGTTTTACCTAGTACATAGAAACAAATATTGGAGGCTGCCAAAATGAAGAGACAAAGAAACATGGCCCAAATGATAAAACAGATCAAAACTCCAGAAAAAGAACAAATCAAAATGTAGATAAGCAATTTATCTGATGCAGAGTTCAAAACATGGTTATAAGGATGCTCAAGGAAATTAGTGAGGACCTCAGCAGCATAAGAGAAGATCCTGTCAGAAACTAAGGATACACTAACTGAAATAAAGAACAATTTACAGGGAAATAACTATAGAGTAGATAAAGCTGAGAATCAAATCAATGACTTGAAACATAAGGAAGCAAAAAACAACCAATCAGAACAACATGAAAAAAAAAAAAAAAAGAATCCAAAAAAATGGATAGCATAAGCTGCCTCTGGGGCAACTTCAAGAGGCTCAACATTTGCATCATAGTGGTAATACCAGAAGGAGATGAGAAAGAGCAAAACATTGGAAATCTATTTGAAAAAAATATAATGGAAGAAACCTTCTCTAATTTAGTGAAGGATATAGAACTACAAGTCCAGGAAGAACACAGAGTCCAAACAAGATGGAACCAAAGAGGACCATACCAAGACACATCATAATTAAGTTGCCAAAAGTTAAAGATAAAGGGAGAATCTTAAAAGAAGTAAGAGAAAAGAAATTAATTACCTACAGGAAATTCCCATGAAACTGTCGACTGATATCTCAAAAGGTACTTTGCAGGCTAGAGAGGATTGACAAGAAATATTCAAAGTCATGAAAAGCAGGGACCTACAGCCAAGATCGCTCTATTCAGCAAAAATATCACTTAAAATGGAAGGGCAGATAAAGAGTTTCCCAGACAAGGTAAAGCTAAAGGAGTTCATCATCACCAAACCATTATTATATGAAATAATAACGGGACTTATTTAATGAAAAGAACATCAAAACTGTGAACAATAGAAGGGCAAAAAAATACAAATATATCAACAATTGAATCTAAAAAAAAACAAACTAAGAAAACAAGAAGAACAAAGAGTCATGAATACAGAGAGTGTTTTGATGGTTGCTACATGGGGGGTGGGGGAAATGGGTGAAGAGGTGAGGAGATTAAGAAATATAAATAGGTAGTTACAGAATAGCCATGGGGCTGTAAAGTACAGTGTAGGAATTGGAGTAGCAAAAGAACTTATACACATGGACATGAACAATGGTGGGGAGATTGCCTGAGAGAGTGGGGGTTGCTGAGTAGAGAGGGGACAAAGAGGGAAAAAGTAGAACAGTAATATCATAATCAATAAAACAAAATGTAGATATGAAAGCATTTCCATTTAATAATAAACACTCTAAAAAGCCTTGACTGGCACTAATTCCTAAGAAGAACTTAAGAGTATAAATTAAAAATGGAAGGGGAAAATAAAAATGTCTTAGTTACATCTTTTGATATTGGAGTTTGTTTAAATAGTGATTGCTTTCTTGATAAGTATAGCTATAAAGATTTTGAAGTCAGAAAAGATTTTGTTAATTAGGCAACTGTATTTCTCACTATTTCCCACCACCCAACAGTTTGTTCTATTTTGTTTAGAAAGATGAGGTGTGGCATGTGTTATTTTTCCTCCTGTGTTAAAAAAAAAAAAAAAAATCTATAAATGCAAGATGTTTCCCAGTGATTCTACCCCAAAATACCTTTTTTTGCTACTGTTTCAAAAACTGGTTATTGAATATTAATGTGTTTCTGCTTTGGCAACAATAAAGATTAACACCTATTTGTGGGGTGGGTTTGTTTTTTGTCTTTTGGCTACTTAGTGTCCAGAGGTATCATTAAAAAGAGCTAATGGTGCTTTAAAAAATAAGCAGGGGTTTAATCTTCCATTGCTCCTGATTCAGTGTTTCATCAATATCAAGAGGTCTAGTGCTTGAAATGAGATGGTACATTAATCCCAAAGCTCAATTGCTTATACTTCACACCAGAAATTGGGCTGCTGGTCTTCAGAATTTGGCTAGTGTCCACATTTAAAAAAAAAAAAAAAAAAATGAAGCTCAGAGAAAGAGAAAGAAAAAAAAACAAATTAATACATTTTAAACCAAATGGATGAGTATAGCTTTTACCTACAGCATGACTAAAACATATTTCTTCAGTCAAATAAATGAGTAAAAGAGGCAAGCAATTAAAATAAAATTTTATTCTTATAAAAGCAGTCTCTCAAATAAACACTTGAAAGGGAAAAAATCAGGGAGAGGAGGATCAAGAAAATCAGTGACTAAGGTTGTGCATTATTTCCTTGATACATTTTACAAAGTGGTTTTATTTTAAAGGAACATACAATGAATAATTGCAATCATATCTAAAGTCTTCAGTGATAGAAACGTCTAAGGACTACTCCTATAAAACCATGCTCCAAGGAACACCAATCAACTCAAAAGTTTTGTTTTATTTTGCTACTCATTGGATACAGTTAATTTTTATCATTTTGGGAGATTTTGAAAAAAAATACACTGAAGCAAAGTGAGCCACCTATGTGTACTCAATATATATAAGAAAAGGGTGACAATGATACAACTTTTTGTTATCCCAAAAAGTTATTGCATGAGGATGGTTACAGTAAAGAGAAAAATTTCATTTGGCCAGCACACCCAGTGAACAGCTACAGACCATGTTGGAGTACTACCACCCTGCCCCTGCATTGCTGATACTCCACAAAGGGAGGAAGTATAGTAGTATATCTATGAAAATATTTGTTCATAGATGCTAACAATTTTTTTTCAATTCTGTCATTTTTTTATACCTTTTAATTACACATATATTTTCAATTCCTTCAAGTGGTGAGCGTGGATGGAGCACCCACTGTGCGGGGCTCTAGCGAGGACTTTCAGAAGACAGCACAGGACTATGTGGAAGACGTGGGTTGGGTTTTCCAAAGTGCTTTTTTATATCACCAGCTCTGTGACCTCAGTCAAGTGCTACATCCATTTCCTTGCCTGCTGAAAGCTTAACAATAATGCCTGCATTATGAAGCTGTGAAATAAAATTTTACATAAAATAAGCATGTTAAAACAGTTATAATGATGTTTATCTGTTAATAAGGATTAGCTACCATTATTTTCTAAAATAAAAGAATTAGAGTTTAATAGGAGGAACCTAATATTTGACTATAAAAAGAGCAAATCAGGCTTAGGCTTCAATCTTTACTAGTCATATGATTTTTAAGTAAGTCATTTGACCTCTCTGAGTCCATTTCATTCATTCTAAACTAGGAATAAGTATTCCTGCTTTTAGGGTTCTTCGAGAGAATTAGAGGTGAGGGATACAAAAGGCCCAGTTCCTGTTGTGACCAAGATTCATAAGCTATTATTTAAAATATTTCTGATTTTTCCATAGGGCACAGTTCTACTTGTTGTCAATTGGTTCTGGGGTAGGATAGTACTGTGGATAAAAACAAGGATTCTGATGCCAGACACCCTGTATTTAATAAACTTCATTCATTTAGCAAATAGGCATTGCCTATCCACAGCGAACCCTCGCTGTTCCATGTCTGGGGAACAGCAGTAAACAAAGATTCATACCCTCATGGAGCTTCCTTCTAAGAGGGGGAATAAAACAATAAGCATAATAAATCAATAAACTGTACAGTATATTAAATAAATGTTATCTAAGAAAGAGATAGGAGGAAGAACAGGAATTTGTAGTTTTACTTACTATTTGCTTATTATCTTAAAGCTTTAAGCAAGTTACCTAATCTTTCTGGCCTTAGTTTTTCATCTGTAAATTGGGGGAAATAATGGTGCTACTAATAGGATCACTTTGATGCTCAAATGAATTATTCCCTATAAAGAATTTAGATGAATGCCTGATACAAAGCAATGATGGTGATGATGATGATGATGATGATGGTGATGATGATGATAGTGAAGAAAATATGGCCACTGTAATCATACAGGTTGACTGAAATGTAGACTATTAATTTTATTGCTTTCAGACTGTTCTAATTATCCTATTTTCAATATTTTAAAAGCTTGAAAATATTAAGTAAGCCATCCTTTAAAATTTTATAACCAAGTAAAATTTAGATAAAACATGTTAAAAATATAAATATTCAGACCATACTGAACAATTGTGTAGTTGTAATTTACTTACATGCAAGCAATTGCAGCACTACAAAGAATCTTTAATGAACAACACCACTGCAGGTAACAAAATCAATGACAGTATTAACTGTATATTGGCAGGAAAAAAAACATTTTCTACCAGAGTCTCTGCTTTTTTTGTGAATAAAAGAATCAAATAGTTTAAAGTATGCCTACTACCTATAAATAAAAATTTTAAGTAAGAGATATTTAAACCATAACTCAGTTGGACTGGGATTAGTGCAAAAATAGTTTCCCAGAAGCAAAGTTCTCTCCATAAGCATATATTTACCTTAATTGCCCATCACAATGTAGGATTGGGTGTCAGAAAAACCTAATAAAAATGAATAAATAACACCTGGATTCCTATTAAATATTTAGCTTGTCTAGAAGAGAAAACAAGCAAGACATACTTTTATAATGATATTTTTCTACTGATTGATTCTACTGAATAGTGAATTTATTTGAATTACATCCAACTAGCTGAAATGGGAGGACGGTTTTCTGATTGCTTTTTCATTCTCCATCAGGGTATTGCTGTAGTGCATAAGTGCATCAGAGAGATGAGGCAGGTAAGGAGAGGAGCAAGGGAAAATAAGAGTAGGAAGTGAATCCAGGCCAACCAAAGAAGCACAGTGAATTTCATTAAAGCAGATTCAACCCACTGGCACAGCTACTCAGAGCCTAGGATAAGTAGAGTTAAGACTTGAAATTTTATGAAGCCCAGTGAGGCTTCTTTTATTTATTTATTTATTTTTACACAACTTTTTAAATTATTTTTAGAGAGCGGGGAAGGGAGAGAGGCAGAGAGGGAGAGAAACATCAATATATGGTTGCCTTTCACCTGCCTCCAGCCACAGACCTGACTGGAGACCTGGCTTGCAACCTGGTTATGTGCCCTGTCTGGGAATCAAACCTATGACCTTTGGGTTCACAGGCCAGCGCCTTACCCACTGTGCTACCAGCCAGGGCTGAGACTTCTTGATCTATATTATTTTAATATTGATAAAGTAAAATCATTAGTTCTGCCTAATCCATATGGAAAATATTTTATCAATAAAATGGCATTTGTACTTAGATGATGTTCTTCGTATGTTTTAAGCAATCAGTTATAAAACTATTGGCTGTGTTTTCAAGTGTCAGTCAAAAATTTTAAATGGCTCCATATAACTAAAAATGTAGGAGGTGCTGGCTTCAGACAAGGTTCAATCTTACCTGAAAGTGTAAACATTTTTCAACATGTAAATTTATCACATCAACACATTATACACCTTAAAGTTATACAATGTAAGCTAAGGAAAAGATAAGTATAGGCTTGAGTAAGGTTTGATCTAGTTGCTCATGGTGTCACTGAGGAATTATTTGCCCCCTTTGTCTGCCTTTTCACCATCCATGATATCAGCTTTACACTCACAGCATCCACTAACACCCAGCAAATCAAGTTCTCTCTCTACAGTAGCAAAATGATAGATAGGTTGCTGATTCTCACACAGTACCATTAACTAGGGCAGGGATATAGTGAAAAGTGATTTCTTCTGGTTGCTCCTAGCTATATTCTGTGGCTGGCTTTCACTCTGTGGCCCAATTTGGTTCATTAACTATTTACTATATCCAGGGAAATAGGATATGCTGATGTGTTGAGTCAAGTAGGAGATTAATCCTACTCAAATTGAGATGGGATAAAGAGTGCAGTTTCCAAATAAATATCAGCTTACAATGGGCCAAGAAGGATATTGACACTGGGAAGGCAATTAAAAAATGCTTCCACAGGCTCAACCTATTTACTCTGAAAAAAGTGTATGAAAGTAAGGGTTGTCATATTCACAAATAATCATTGTTACTGTGAATTATTTTTCATAAAGCTGAAAAAAGTATTGATGGGCCAGATCATGAAATGCTTTAAATGCCATGCTAAGGAATTTGAGATTTTTTTTTTTCCTTGCTATGGAGGATTTTGAAGGATTTAATTAAGGAAATAGTAAGTTCAGCCTGTACCTTTTTAGAGTGGTTAGAGTATCTTTGCACCATAGATGTGTGTACACAGGAACACACATCTTGATTTGCCATTGTCATTGTGTCTGTTAGCAGCAAAAGAGGTCAGTGATCATAGAAGAGGGTCAGTTCATAGAAAACAAAGTAGAGTAAGAAAAAGGATAAAGGCTTACATTCGTCTTACAAGGAGCCTATGAAAAAGCACCCCAAATCGACAGAAACAGTCTTTGGCTTATTTGAAAGCACTGATAAAGTGATGCAACTACAAGATTGTGGAAACTTTTTTTAAATTCAAGAGTGAAATATCATTATCCGTTCCCTGGGCTTCCTCCTCATTCTTTCTGCGAGACATCTGAGCTCAAACCCCAAAATGTACACTGAAAATAAATACAACAAAGCATGATCATCTAAAATGAACAAAATGCCTCCATTAGAAGAACAGTGGACCCGCAAACAAGGGTTTCACATCCCACTAACCCTGCTTCTCCTTAAAATCACCCTTTGCCCATCTAGCATCAGCTGATGCTAAGTAATGTCACTGGACACTTCCTCTCATAAATTCAGTAGACAGGCATAAGTGAAAGGTAAAAGAGGAAGTCCCAGCCAAACAGGGAGGCTGGCGGCCAGCCATGCTGCAGGCATAAACAGTGCTATTAGAGGCTAGAAGCAGGGACTCCAAAGAAGCAAAAGTCAGGAAAGGCTAACTTGCCTTCAGCGTGCTCTGGCAGCCTCAAGGGAGACAATTAACTCGGTGTCACCAAAAGCAAACCTCAGCCTTTGACCAGTCCCTGCGAAAGACAAAAATAGCTTTTCATACACAGTTGTCAAGAAAGTTGCTGAATAAAAAAACGTCTGCCAAATTTTCTGCCCTCAAGATGGGTTGCCAGGGAAAGTCAACAAAATTTGCTGCTAAAACACACATGAAAGCGGTCTTTGAAATAGCGGCCTCATATAATCAATATCAAAAGCAAAGCTGCCTGGTTGTTGTTTTTTTAACACTTTAAAATTACAGCCATTAAGCAATGTTTAATATAAAGATGCTACCAAACATCCTTGGTTAGAACTGATTTATAGACAGTAGGCTTCTTCATGTACATATCAAGCTGGTGATAGTCAACAATACTGCATGCTTATTGACTAGACACAGTGAAGAAAATAAACTTTTATTTTTATTTTACCTTGTGTTTTTTAAAAATATTTTATTTATTATTTCTAGAGAAAGGGGAAGGGAAGGAGTTAGAGAGGAAGAGGAACATCAAAGTGTGGTTGCCTTTCACCTGCCTCCAGCTACAGACCTGGCTGGAGACCTGGCTTGCAACCTCGTTATGTGCCCTGCCTAGAAATTGAACCAGCGACCTTTGGGTTTGCAGGCTGGCACCAATCCACTGTGCCACCAGCCAGGGCCTTATCTTGTGTTATTTAAGTGGGTTCCCTAAACCAAGGACTCACAAAATTTACTGAGAGCTGCTATACTTGTGATTACTCTTCATTATAGCTAGAAAGCACACATCAAAATTAGCCAAGATTTTGGAAAAGCATGGGGCAGAGTTCAGGAAAAGTTCCAAATGTGGAGTTTCCATTGTTCTCTCCCCACAGAGCTAAGATCTGCTTTCCTAGCATTGATTTGTGAAACCTGTAAGAGTACTGACAGACAAGAAAGCTCACATGGACCTGGGTGTCCAAAGCATTTACTTAGGCTCTATTGTATAAACACTGTTGACTGGCCACAGGAGGGATGTCAGTTTCCAGCCCTTCAGAAGATCCAGCTGATACCATGTGGCCCAAAACCCCCACCCTCAATCACATTTTTGATGTGGCTCAAAGGCTCCAGG
Organism: Noctilio leporinus; assembly: GCA_004026585.1. Classification (NCBI taxonomy): domain Eukaryota; kingdom Metazoa; phylum Chordata; class Mammalia; order Chiroptera; family Noctilionidae; genus Noctilio; species Noctilio leporinus. Next base: position 231,285 of record PVIW01001669.1, on the reverse strand, counting down.
TCAGATTGTTACATTGCCCAACATCCCCAAGCAAACAAACACTCTTAATCAAGTATAACATTCCAAGGTCTTAGATGTTACCCCTGGGAAGCCACGACCAAATGACAGACTTCTCTTCAAGCAAGATTAAGTTCCCTGATATCCTGATAAAATATGACTAGCTATTGATTATTTTTCTTTTCTTGAAGATTTTATTTATTTAATTTTAGAGAGAGAGGAAGGAAGGGAGAAAAAGAGGAAGAGAAACATCAGTGTATGAGAGATAGAGGGACACATTGATAGGTTGCCTCTCACATGCCCCCAACTGGGAAAATGGCCTGAAACTCTGGCATGTGCCCAGCTGAGAATCAAAACAGCAACCTTTTGGTTTGCAGGCCAGTGCTCAATCCACTGAGCTATCTACCAGGGCTGTTTTTCAAATTTTATTTTATTTTATTTTGACTTACATTGTCATAAATGACAATTGAATAATAGAAAGGGGATGTGAGTCTATAATCTATTAAAGTTATTAAAGACTAGAATGATCTTCCCTTCTTTTTTCTCCTTTCCTGCCATTCAATTATAAACCATCCAAGTAGCACACATTATCTCTAGACAGATCAGGTTGACATAAAAACATTCATGAGAGATTATGCAAACTATCATACACATACACACACACACACACACACACACACGCATACACACACACACACACAGAGCCAGCCATGCCCAATGTTTCCGTCAGTGATGGACTTCATATATGGCAGTGGTATACCTTATTGTGTAGTAGCCCATACCACCTACCTGTGTGTAAATGAACTCTATGATGTTTGCACAATGACAAATTGCCTAACGATGCATTTCTCAGAATGTATCCCCATTATAAAGTGACTCATGACTGTACACACTAGCCGATTTTGTTATGTTTTCTTGCTTCAACAGTTAATTAACATTACCAAAATATACCACTTTCTATATTCATCACTGTTCTTTAGTATTCTTCCCTTCTGGGTTAACTTTTCATTTTCTTAAAGTGCATTTTTTTTTTCTTAGTTCTTCCAGTGTGAGTCTGTGGGTGGAAAGTTTTCTTACTTTTATTTTTGGTATGCTTGAAAATGTGTTCAAGATTTTTGAATGATAGCTATATTAACCCAAAGGGATGAACTACCAGAGAACATTCCTGTACCTTATAGATCTTACCCAGTACCAAATCTGATTAATGATTCAAAGGATACAGGGAAACAGTAAACTTAGGCAAACAATTCATTTCCTGCAAGAACTCAAAATGAACATATGCAGCTTCTAAAAATATTTTTCCCTTATATTAGGATGTCTTTCTATTTCAGATAAACAGAATAATGTTGGGCAATGTATAGGGGTGGACAAAAGTAGGTTTACAGTGGTAATATAAATAAATAATACAATAATTGATGAATAATAATATAAGAATAAACACCATGTCTCATGTACTCATAACTGTAAACCTATTTTTGCCCTCCCTTGTATTCTAAAATTTTTATAAAATAAGCCATTAAGGATTTGGAACTCTTTCATTTATACCCTGATAATTACACAAATAAGAGAGTGCTTAGGTGACTACCCACTATTCTCCAGCAAGCCATTTCCCAAAGTCCAAGTCCACTTACAAGAAAAAACCTAGTTACACCAAATATATTTTATCTAGGTATCTCTAGCTGGGTGGCTTAGTCAGTTGAAGCATCATCTTATACACTGAAAATGTTGTGGGTTTGCTCCCTGGTCAGGTCACATACCTGGGTTATAGAAAGGATCCCCAGTTGGGGCACTTACGGAAGCTGATCAGTGTTTCTCTCTCACATTCTCTTTCTCTCTCTCTCTCTCTCTCTCTCTCTCTCTCTCTCTCTCTCACACACACACACACACACACACACACACCAATAAACATCCTCAGATGAGGATTTTAAAGTGTTTTCTAGATAAAGACTCCCTTTCTATAGTAAATACCATTATCACACAGCAAAGAGGTTAAGGTCATTGGCATTTTTTAAGGAAGTAAGCTGAAGGTCATTCATTCTCTCCTAATCTCCACAGTAGAGAATGAAGGAATCATAGGCCCAGTGTTAACACTTTGCCTCCCAATGTTTTTTAGGATATCTGATTCTGACCTGACAGGTTTTTTATTTTGTTTTAACCCTCAGTGTATCACTATTATTTCCTGATTTATTATACAAAAATTCATTTCAGATCATTGTTAGAGTCCTTCAATCTATCTTCTATTTTTTTATGTAAACATATATTTTATGTACACATATTTTAAAATCATTTTATCACTCTTGTGAATTTTTGTGATTCACATTTTCTCTGTTCCACTGTTTCAAAGTAAATCTTACCATATCTTTAATACTTTATTTTAATTACTTACTTTTAGGAAATGTAATATATTATCCATATTTATACTTTTATTTCATTTCTACCTGTTTTTGTTTTATATTTTTTGAATGGATGTCAAAATGTTTAAGTGCTACTTCCCAAATGTCTTCTGAAATCTCACTTAGTGAATATAAATATACTGTCTGCCTTTTCATGACTCAGAGTAAAAGGAAAATAGCTTTTTTAACCACCACCAACTACCAATATAAGGAGAGGTTTCCAATGTACCACTCTTTCTAAACAAACAGAAACCAAGAGAAATTCAAATAAGTTAGCTTGGATCTACTGCCTGGGATGATAATGGAACTACAGATAAATCATAGTACTCTCAGTTTTCAGATCCCTAAAAGATCTTAGAGCACTAAAAATCAAACATTTCACTAAACTAATTAAATTTAATTTCTTAAAAGATTTTATTTATTACTTCCAGAGAGAGGGGATGGGAGAGAGGCAGAGAAGGAGAGAAACATCAATGTATGGTTGCCTTTCAACTGCCTCCAGTTACAGACCTGGCTTGCAACTTGGTTATGTGCCCTGGCTGGGAATCGAACCAGCAACCTTTGGGTTTGCAGGCTGGCACCTATCCAATGAGCCACCAGCTGGGGTTGAATTTAATTTTCTTACACCATAACCATGATCCTGGAGGATCAAGAATCAAAAACTCCATCTATTGGGATTTCACTAATGCTGTATTTAAACTGACATCAACAAACAGTGGAAGAAGATAAAGTGAAGGTCAAGTTTATAAATATCTCTAAATTAGAAAAAGATAATAGCCAGTCTGGATTTTGTGGTAGATATATCATTAAGCAACATCATTCTGTCCTTTTAGCCAATACCCCTCTATCTATCACACCTAATAACACTGATGGTACATCAAGGATAGATCTTAATGTAAAAAGATTGAAAGGGAACTTAAAGATCATCTTATCTCAATTGCTTAATTATATTATTAGTTTAGATGAAAACTAAACTGAAGACAGATTTTTTTTATTTTTTATTTTTTTAACTTTTTAAATTTTTAAAAATATTTTATTTATTATTTTTAGAGAGAAAGGAAGGGATAGAGGGAGAGAGGCAGAAAGAGAAAGAGATATCAATGTGTGGTTGCCTATCACCTGCCTCCAGCTACAGACCTGGCTTGCAACCTGGTTATGTTGCCCTGGCTGGGAATCGAATCAGCAACCTTTGGGTTCACAGGCCGGCTCCTTATCCACTGTGCCACTAGCCAGGGCTTGAAGACAGATTTTAATATGAGGGAACACATGGAACTAAAAGGGTTTAGATGTCTGCAGGGAGTAGAACTTTATCCAGATGGTCCAGAACATAAATTAAGTAAAAAAGAATTGTAAGTTATAAGGTAAGAAAAATCACTGGGGTCCTCCTTTGGGAATGTCAGGCTGAGAAGGAATGCAGGGACACAGTTCTTTTAGGAATGAAGAAGATATGTAGAAAACTGGCTTTTAAAATGTCACTAACACAGCATGTTGGTAACAGAGCTGAGTTTGTTGTTCATATAGGTAACTGAGAAGATGACCTTGAAAATTTTGGTAGTGCCCCAGAGACAGAAATCAAAGCTAGGTTTTAATGAGAACTAAATGTTAGTTTAAGGCAGGCTTTTCAGCATGGGACTTGGTTAAGATTAGGTAAGGATTCAGATACAATAGTTTAGAATTGGTAAACACAGCAAGGAGAGGATTTTGAGAATTTTGAGATGAGAGGTTAAAAAAGACTTAGTATATAAACTATTGATGCTATTTATTGAAGAATTGATGTGTCTCTCAGAAAGCTCTTGTAGTGAACAATTTTATTTATTTATTAGGCAAGAATCTCCTTTAATAATAAAGACATTGGACTAGAAATGCCACATTAATGTCACTAGTAAACTACAGAGAGATAGATGGTTCCATTTCTCAAAGACTTTAGAGGTTTCCAAGTAGAGGCATACCTTAATAAACATTGTATTTTTCCAAGATGTTTTAAGCATTTGTAATGGAATTATAAGATATGATGGACAGCAAGCATATTAGCTGGGAAAGAATTTTGCAATAGCAATAAGTAAATGTGTCTGAATATATGAAACAGAATGGAGAGAGAAAAATGAAAATCAATAAAGGATCAACAGTTGGTAGGCTGGTAGTGGTGGGATGAGGGAAGATTAAGGATGCTAGAAAGAAATAGAAGTTCAAGATAGTGTTAAATTTTAAATGTAAATGACTATGAAATCACAAAATCTACTAATAGAAATAAGCCTTTCTCACATCTTATATGAAGATTGGCCCATTTGTTGCACATTATGTGACCATTGCCTGTGTCAGCTCAGTGCTGTTTAACCCTGACTACAAATTGAAATGTCAGTGCTTGGTCCCTTCTCCAGTGTGATTGAACTTGCATTTATGGACATAGGGTCTAGGCACTTGAATTAAAAAAAAAAAAAAAAAAAAAAAAAAAAGCTACCAGAGATTTTGATGCATTTTGAGTCTATAGACCCTGAAGAGGAATATTTACATCTAATGTGTGGTTCCTGACTTCAAGGAACTCTCTAGACTTTAGCTGGAAAAAGATATTATAGGCAAGGTCCAATTCATTTCATGCAAGCTTGTGATAGCACCAAACCTTTCAAGACTTTCTGAGGATAGTGTGACTAAAGACACTTTACTATGCAAGTTCAAAGTACCTGTGAATATGTTTTGTAACTTTGGCTGACACATCTGTCCCTTGTTGAGTCATGTCAACACCATATCCATGTGGAAAAGAAGCGACTACAGTGATTATTGGCTTTAACTTCTTCGACTCAATCACTTAAACATACATACATGAACTTTTTAATAATTTGGGAACACTAAATTAAAATATTTAATACCTTCCTTTCTGCCAAATATACCCTTCTTTAGAGAAAGATTTTATGACCTCTGCCTCCTCAGTAATTAGTTATTTGTCCCTTTCCCCGTGACCCAAGCTATCTCTGACCATATTGACCAGGCTGCAGATGAGGTCACAGCTGGGTCTACAATACCAGTGCTTCTGATGAATGAGTTTGGCCCCATAGACTGTGGTAATTCAGCTTATACTTTTTCATTTGCAGCCCTAAATTTAGCATGTAGATGCTAAATTCAACTGGAGAATTTTCTCTTCCCATCTGCTAATTTCTCATCTGCTAATGAAAAATGACCAGAAGTAAAGTACTTATTAGAATTTAATTATAGAGAAAGTTATGTTTTTTAATAGTTTACAATGTGATCCTGCTTACAAAAATCAGTGCACTCTGTTTTACAAATTTTCAATTTTATTCCTATGCGACAACCAAATTATCTTAATGGGTGTCCAAGTGACAATTTAGATGAATGCCTTCCCCCTGAGTCATTTTCTGATAAAGACACATCATTTAGTTGCAAGATGACAAACTATGTGCTCAAAGTGACAAATCATTTAATTAAAATTTACAAGCAGTTAAATACTGTTTGACCCAAGTGGAAGCTTTTATCATGAGTCAATTTCAGAGGAGAAACACACTTTTCAGAAAAATCAATTCCAAATAACTGTAGCACTTTGAACATATAGTACAACTGCTTTGTAGTATTTTTGAACACCTCTATAGGTAAGTGTCAGTTTTTACCTAGTTCAAAAAGAATTTCAATTTAGTTGAAAAGAATTTGAATTTTACTTAGCACTTAAATTCTATTCAATTTCATGAATATTTAATATCACGTTCAATATTTAAGCAAAATGCTCTTCTATCTTAAGAGAAAATAGCTAAAATTTTGATGAGTTATGGCTTTTCATTGCATATATAGGCCAATGGAAATTGCAATCATCTTTCATGAAAAGGCTGGGTAGTTTTTATTGTTTGAGAATAAGGCTGGCCATTGCATTTACTTACTTGTACAGTCAATGTAAAATTGCTTAAGTAACATGCTTTATTATTTATGCTGCCAACCACATAATGTGAGGGTACTTTCATAAAAAATATAAATTAGAGAAATTTCACATGCCAGCAGACTGTAGATCTGTTTTATGGCTCTGACTTAGCAGGTGCCCTTCTATTTTATTTGTGCCCTTTAATGAAGTACATATTTAAGCAGTATTGAAATGCAGATAAAAATATGATACATACAAGGCAAGCCAGTTCCTTTCTCCAGAGATGTTTTACTTTAGAAGCTCCATCATTAGTAGTTAATGACTTGGGATACTTTCCATCAGTTCAACTCAGTTTTTTGCTCATCTCTTCCATGTCAAGGTTGATAAGGTCTTAGGAGGTGTGTTTGCTCAGTTTTGGAAGTAAGACTTTTAACATTGATGGATTCATCATATGTGGAAGACTCATTTATGGGTAAGAAAATTCATTAATAGTCAGGGTTAAATATAGACCATGCACTGTCTAAACTAACATAATGAATAGAAATAATAAATGAAACATAAAAGGAGTCATCTAAAATACATACACCATTTCTTTTCCCTAAGTCATCAATTTGATTATGAGAAAAAGATAAATGATACTGCTGGAACATTTTAAGTTGTTAATATTATACTTGCATATGTGTAATCTATTTTGTTTTCTTGTCTGTAAGGCAAGAAACAAGTTTTTCACCCTTAGATATGTTGAGGAATAATAATTAAACTTGCTGAAAGCACAAAATTTTTATTAGATGATAACAATTTGTTACTTGCAATATATGACTACATTTAAAATACCAGAACCAATGAAGTGTGATTTACGAGGATAATTATCAATGATTACCACCAAATATTTAGATTTAAACTTGTTATATATAAGCTGAGAGCATATTTGCAATGCTAGATACAACTGGAAAGATAACTATAATTTTGACAAGCAATGTTTCAAATAGGGAATATTTTTTAAAAGTCAAAAATATAAAGTGTTTCATACTTCATTAAAATTTATGGTTCAGCTAGTGTTTTTAATGCCATTTACAGTATTCTAAAAAAGCACGCAAACCCTAATTACCTATAGTTGCCATAAATAATTGTCAAAATACAAATGAGAAAAATTCTATAAAATCAAAATAATTACTTCACGAGTTAAAATGTCCTCTCATATTAAAAACCTTTTACTTTTTAAAATGACAATAAAAAAAGGAGTCACACACACACCACTAAGACAGTAAGTCAAAGCAGACCAATCTAAGAAGCAGAAACAAACAAGAGCCACCAAAAATGGGGAGACAAAGGAATAAACCCTCAGCATATGGAAAGGAGGAATTCCCAGGAAGAGTACAAAATGAAATAGAGGCAAGCACCCTATCAACAAAATGTTGAACATGGAATTCAACATAATGATGATAGAGAAGTTCAATGAGCTCAGCAAGTTCATAGAAAACTACACACAACTCCAGGGGAACTGTAAAGAATGCCAGGAGAACTACAAAGAACTCCAGGGAAGCTACAAGGAACTTACTGAGAACTACACCAGCATTAAAAAGGACCTTCCCTGGCTGGTAGCACAGTGAATAAGGTGCCGGCCTGCGAACCCAAAGGTCGCTGGTTCTATTCTCCAGCCAAGGTACATAACCAGGTTGCAAACCAGGTCTCCAGCCAGATCCATGGCTGGAGGCAGGTGAAAGGCAACCATGAATTGATGTTTCTCTGTTTATCTCCCTCTGTGCACATCTCTCCCTTCCTCTCTTTCTGAAAACAATGAATTTTTTAAAATCTTTTAAAAGTAAAAATAAAAAGGACCTAGAAACCATCAGTAAGAGCCAGGAGGAAATGAAGAATACCATTTCTGAATTGAAGAACACAGTAGAAGGAATCAAAAGCAGGCTAGAGAAAGCAAAGGATCAGATCAGCAAGTTGGAGGTCAATGTAGAAAAAAATTCCCAGGCAGTGCAACAAAATGGAAAAAGACTGAGAAAGAATGAAGAGGTTTTAAGAGAGCTGCAGGACAACATGAAACATAATAACATCCATTTCATAGGGATACCAGAAGGAGAAGAGGAGGAGCAAGGGATAGAAAACCTCTTTGAAAAAGTAATGACAGAAAACTTCCCCAACTTGAAGAGAGAAAATGTCATGCAAACTCAGGAAGCACAGAGGGTCCCAAGGAAGATAAACTCAAACAAGCCCACTCCAAGACACATCATCATGAAAATGGCAATTTCAAAGACAAGGAGAGAATCCTAAAAGCAGCAAGAGAGAGGCAGCTAATAACATGCAAATGGGCTCCCATAAGGTTATCAGCTGATTTCTCAACAGAAACACAACAAGCCAGAAGGGAGTGGCAAAAAATATGTCAAGCAATGGAAAACAAAGGCCTGCGACCAAGAATACTCTACCCAGCAAGGCTGTCATTCAAAATGGAAGGTGAAACAAGGAGCTTCCTAGACAAAAGAAATCTAAAAGAATACATCTCCACCAAACCAGCATTGCAAGAGATGCCAAAGTCTGCTTTTAGATGAAGAAACAGAGAGACAAACAGGAACACAGATACAAAGGTAAATGGGTTAAATGCACCAGTCAAAAGACGTAAGGCAGCTGAATGGATAAGAACCAACTTTAACTTATGAATGCTTTAAAGTGATCTTGTTATAAATAGAGTTTACTAAGTAAGGTACAATTCTGTATCTTACTTGTATCTGCATTACTGTAGGTTAAGCTTTTTTAGATTGGAATCATTTCACAATATAGGAAAATCAGGTTACTTGCAATAACTCAGAAAAATTGAATGCAGTTAAGGAAGAAGAAAAAAGTAAGAAAATGTGGATGTATATTACATAGAAGACATGTTATCTTTCTTATTCACTGTTATAAAGCATGTGCTTATTTGTGGGTGTGTAATATATAGATTTTGTTTTAAATAGCAACCAACTGGTCATGAGTTTATTGTGAAATCAGTCAATCTTTAGGTTAGAAAAGATGCTGAGAATGAAGACCAATTTGGGTGGAAGTTGCAAACTACTAAACTATATGATTTGTGTACATAGACAATACATATTCTCATATTATCATGTAAATTAGATGAGATTCCTTTCAACTAAATTGTGGAAAAATACATTTCCATTTATGAAGGTCTCCAAACTGGGGATGCTTGGGAAAAGGAATGAATGCTATAGTAAAGTTTATTATTGAAATGTGAACATACCTAATCTCTACCTCAACAGACTCTTAAATAGTTCAGTGGTTAGTTTAGGACCACATAGGAAGTCAACCACAAGTTCAAAAAATAGCTAGAATACTATTCTACAAAATTATTTAAGTCCTAGGGCTTTTTATTTTTTACCTCAACTTAGTAGACATAATAATTCCTACTCTGGGGACCAGCTGAGCACTGCAAGTGCCATTATTTCTGAAGGCTTCAACTTGTAAAACACATGTAGAGGAAAAACAGAGGCTATTGAAAGAAGTAAGACCTGTGCACAGCCTAAATAAATAATCTGCAATTTAAGATTGGAAACTCCAAACAGAATAAGTTGTTAGTTCCAGTGGCTTAAAATAAGTTGACTTGCATTATTGGAGCGGGGAGGATCTGACTCAAAAACCAAATTCATTTTTTTTTTAACTTTATTGTTATTGTATTACATCCATCCCCTTTTTGCTCCCCTCTGTCCCCCTCCCCACCCACCCATTCCCCCCAAAGTCAATCCCACCTGTTGTCCATGTCCATGGTTCCTTTATACTAGGTTCTTGTCAAATTCATTTTTTACTCTGGGTTTGGCACTGTCTCTAGGACAACTTTTAAGATAGTGTTAAATTTTAAATGTAAATGACTTTTAAGTGGAATCATGTAATCTATTAATAGAAATAAGCCTTTCTCACAACTTTCATAAAAGTAAGTTCTACAATATACCATTTCTGTGATCTATTTCACAAAAATAGCATTCCAGAGAAAAATAAGTATTAAAGAAGAAACAATCTGCTTATTTTTGTTACAATAAATCTAAAATACTATCATTTTAACATGTAAAAATTATGTAAGCTATTGGCATATTTTAAATTTTTTGTGTTAACTCTTCAAAATCCAGTATGTACTTTAAATATGTATGGGTGTAATATTTTTGCATGTGTTTGGTAATATTGCAATTCATATTACTTAAAAAAGTAATTCTTTAACAAATGAATTAACGTAGGCATTTTGGAATAATGAAAAGAAAACTTTGTATTAATATGATTTGAGAAGCTGACAGAAGGCAGTAATTAAATGGTGAATTGTCTGGATGTGAAAGGGAAAAATAAAGAGTACACATTGATAATTACAGAATAGACAGGGGGATGTTAAGAAGAACAAAGGAAATAAAGAAGCCAAAGAACTTATATGCATGATTGATGGACATGAACTAAGGGGGGCATTGCTGGAGGGAATGGGGTACTGGGTGGAGGGGGACAAAGGGAGGAAATTGGGACAACTGTAATAGCAAAATAAATAAAATATATTTTAAAAAATGAAGGAGTCCTTAGCATACTGGTATTAAAGCATTATTGAAATTTGACTCCACAATACAAGCCCAAATGACAGATAAGAGCAATGCAGGTGACAAAATCCTCTGGGCATTCATTTATTGCAGTTCTCTATTTTCACATTATGATACCCACTTTAACAAACTACCTTAAACATGAACACATCCTCAGGATCCATTCACATAATTCCAGTTCTAAATTTAAGCTACTGACAAAGCTAAGGCAATTTTTCAGCCTCAAGCTTTATGCCAAAATGTAGAACTTCTGAGAAGACATAGGGCAATTTTATCTTATTTTCCTTTCATGCATTAATGTTATGAGGCATATTTTGTGAAGACATATTTTTAGTATGACTGCATAAACACTGACCACAAACAGGGACTAAAATCTTCTAGCTATGACATGTGAAACAAACAAACAAAAAAAAACATTCAAGTTGTAAAAAAGAGCTTTCCAAATTTGTTTAAGAGCTGGCGTCAGGGCAGCAGACAATTTGTAGTGCAGATTGGACCACCTGGGGTGAAATGGTATCTGAAACTGTGTCGCTCAGAGGGAATGGATTCAGATTCTCCTCTCCACCTAGTAAACTAGATCAACAGTGATGGAAGTGCAGTATGTGGCCTCCTGTGGTTTCCCACTCAAACTGTTATCTCAGTAACTTACCTCCCATCCCCTCCCCTTGCTCTTTTCTGCCATGTACACTGGCCTCCCTGCTGCCCTTCCTCGCAGCAGACATGCCCCACCCCAGGATTTTACCATCCCTCTGTTTGTGACACTCTTCCCTGAGATATCATATGACTCCGCCCCCAATTCCTTTCATACCTTCCTTCAATTATCACCTTCTGAAGGAGGTCAACTCTGACCATACCCGCAGATCAGCTGGACTTCCCAGAATGCGCCATCTCTTTAACCACGCTAAATTTTGTGTATAGTGCACGTCACATTCTGTTTATAATTTAACCTTTATATTTATATTTACTAGAACGTAATCTCCAAGAGGGCAAAAATTGGGGATATTTTATTAAATATGCCCCCCTGTCCCAGAGCAAGAAAGACCTGTCAGAAAGTAAATGGTTAGTAGGTATTTTTTTAATCAATCGATTGGAAATAGCGAATATATACTTTAAGCCCTGGACACTGATTGATTACATGTAGGTACAGAGCATTTTAGTAGTACTATTGCTACAACTACTGCTATTACTTATTTTTTATATATGTTACTAAAGGCTCTCATTTGGTGTCTATATAATGTATGCCAGGCACCATTAACTGTTTCACACAAATCACTTTTCTTTCCAATGTTCTTGTTACTTGCGTACTATTATCCCCACTGTACAGATCAGAAGATTGAGATCCAAAGAGTTTAAGTTATTGCACAGCTAAGAAATGGAAGAATTAAGAGTAAAACATGGGTTTGTCAATCCCCAAAGATTTTATGATTAATCATTAGAAAATACATAAAATGCTCATCTCTGACATCAACTTGGCAAAAGTTAGTCATAATAATCATTTTTTTCTCAATATCCTTTATATACAAGCTCTGTCCCAAAACTATTGGCCACACAAACTGTTTTAATTATACTGACATTGGCTTGACACTTTCAGGACAGACCTTGTCTGTGAGCATGACCCCCCAAAATGGAATTAGTTCTGTGGAGGCTTGTAGTACAGGCTTCCCCTACTAAGTGAATGTTCTAGAAATCCATCTGTATCAGTGTACCAGCTGACTTTCTTGTGAGAGGCTATCTTTGGCTTCAGTAAAATTTTCTTGAAGACTCTTTCAGTGGGTTTGCCCATTTCATAATGGGTAATTTAGGACCACACCTGCCCACACCTTGCTGAGTGTTCAGCAGTTTTTGACCAAAAAACAAACAAGCAAACAAACACTGGTCTGCCCCATATCCCACCTTCCCTATTCATCTGATTGCACCCCAAGGGAATTTTCTGTTTGTTTCCCCAGATGAAAAAAAAAAAAAAGAAAAACAGTCCTCAAAGGGAAACATTTTGCCAATGTGGAAGGGATGAAACAAAAAACAGCAGAAACACTAGAAGGCATCAAAACTGATGAGTTCAAAAACTGTTTTGCGCAATGAGAAAGTCTTGATAGGTATATTGTAGCAAATGGAGAGTACTTTGAAAGTCACTGAAGTTTTAACATGTAAGCATAAATACACAATTTTTATAAATAAATTCTGGGTTTTTTGGGGTTCCCCCCTTAAACATTCTATTTTGAGGACTTATTATTTGTTATATAAACAAAGATAGCTTCCCAACTAATATCCTTTGCTATTCCTATCCATTCTATAACCTCTGCTAGGTTAATTAGCCTAAAGTATAACAATAAAAATGCCACTAATCTGACTAGAAGCCTCCACTGTGTCTCCATTAAGTGCATATTCTCTTTATTATATGACTCCAGTTTACTTATCCACTGATGTAGCTGTTTCTCCCCAATATTCACTCCAGTAAGAAGTGTAGGCTTGAAGATACTAGTAACAAAATGTGTAAGAAAGCTCTGTAAAATTGACTTCTATATATAATTTAATGGGTTCATAAATATACAAGTTTAAATAGGTTGGATCCTTGGTATCATCATTGTCTTAAGAAGAAAATAATCACTCTTTTTCTCCAAGTGAGCATGTGTCCATGTTGTTAAAACAATTTACAGAAGACTAGGGGTAGATCCAGTACTCAAATTGTAACTACTTTAATAGTGATCACAAAGTCATGGGACCAGTTGTCAGAAGGCTGCAGCACTACTCAACTCTTGCGATGATTAAATGAATAATGATTGTGTTGGATTGTGTTGGCAGCCACTCAGGAAGGACCACACGCCCCATGAGTACAGACACTGCCCTATTCATTGCTGTATCCTCAGCATCTATTGCAGTGGCTGGCACAGTATAAAATAATAAATAACTTTATTGTTTCTGTTTCTGTTCTCACCAAAGCTCTACTTTGTCATTTTTTTTTCATTATTTGTACTGTAATTGCAGTAACATTGCAGGAGGTGCAGGAACTAGAATCTTGAATGAGATAAATGGTACAAATTCTAAGGTGGGAAATAGCATCAACTCATCCCCAGGCTGATCTTTTCCCAATAAGGGAAGAACAACAAGTTTCTTTCCCTGCCTTGAAACCTTAATCCTCTCCTCAAGATAAATGATTTGAATATTTTGGGTGAATGGACAGGCAAGCTCCGTTCTCTCCTGCAGAACTATACACCACCCCACTTCCTTTGGTGGTGTTGCAATCATCAGAGGTAGAGTTTCAGTTTATTATTCCTTTAGGTCCTGTGATGTCACAGGGGTCACAGGTCCTTCGACAAGTTCCCAGAGTGAAGTGCTCTGTCTAGTCAACAACATACAAATGATTAAGGCACCATGCTTTTACTTAATTATAGAAAACATATTTTCCCAGACAAATTGGCTTGTAAATGTGATTCATTTTCTATATCCTGCAGAGAAAGCTCTTTAATTTATATTGCATCCAGGTTCTATACGGGCTTGAATCTGCAATGAAGCTGTATCCTTGGGAGGACTTGGTCCTCTATAATAAAAACTCTATCTTTAGTTTTCCACTTTGGAAAAAGTTTTTTAAAATACTGGTTTAGTTAATTTGGCAAAGTTAAAATGAAAATGGCACTAACATAGATAAAGCCCAAGCCAGACTTGGGTATCCACAAGTTCACATCTGTGTATTCAACCAAGGATCAAACATATTGTGAAAAAAATTATTTCATTATTACAGACATGTACTATATAGTTAGGCATGATGGATATGTCATCCCTGAACATGTACAGATTTTTTTTCTTGTCATTATTCCTTAGACAATGCAGTGTTAACAACTATTTACATAATGTTTACTTTGTATTAGGCATTACAAGTAATCTAAAAGTGACTTAAAGTATGCAGCAGGATGTAATAGATTATATACAAATATTACACCATTTTATATAAGGGACTTGGGCACCCATGGATTTCTGTATTTGCATTGGTGGGGTTTGAAGGTCCTGGACCTTCAAGGTCCAGGTTAGATATCACTCATTGCTTTTATCTTTTCTTTAAGTACATGCTCTTTAGTTATATTATTTTTAATTCATCTTTTTTTTTTTAAGATTTTATTTCATTATTTTTAGAAAGAGGGGAAGGGAGAGAGGCAGAGAGGGAGACAGACATCAATGTATGGTTGTGTTTCACCTGCCTCCAGCCACAGACCTGACTGGAGACCTGGTTTGCAACCTGGTTATGTGCCCTGGCTGGGGAATCGAACCTGCGACCTTTGGGTTTGCAGGCCGGCGCCCTATCCACTGTGCTACCAGCCAGGGCTATTTTTAATTCATCTTGCTAACCCTTTTAAATTTAACCACATTGCTAGTGATAACTAAAAACCATTGAACCTTTCCCAATCTAACAGATTTGCTGTATCCCTTAATCATTCTCAGGCAAACTTAAAGAAAATAAGAGTAATGTATGGTATAGTATGTTTACTGAGTATAGTGATATGTAGCTTAGTAATAGTAATGTGTAGTGGTTTTGCAATGCTGACTTGATGATAAAATAGTGGGCCAACTTTGACCTGATAATCTGTTTTCTTGTTTGTTTGTTTTGTTTTGTTTTGGGGGAGGTGGTTAATGAAAAGGCTATATAAGAAAGCTGTTGACAGAGGATAAAAACTTGACTTTAATCTACTTTTATTAACTACATGGAGCCTTTGCAGATGTCTCAAAATCCAACTGGGGTTTAAAAGTTACAACAGCAGCCCAGAAAAGAGATGAGTCTAACTCTGACCTTCTCCAAGAGGACATGCCCCTCTCTGAGTGATGAGTTCTCCTTTGGGTTCCTGGCTGTACAATCCATCTAGCATAAGCTCCATCTATTTCATTTTAGTATTCTTGAGGGTCTTTTCTCTCTAATTACAGTATAAATTCCTTGAGAGTTAAGGCAAGAGTCTACCAAGAGCCTTGTACAAAACACATAATTGCATCATTTTGTCCTAGTGTTAAATTGCTTTTAATGAACTATGAATTTACTTTTAATATGCCACAATAAGAAATGCAAATAAGAAACTCTCCCAGTGAATTTCTTTACTACATTTCCCAGATTCTTCTGTTAGAGGAGCTATGGAAAAAGTTTTATATAGTTGAGTTCTCATGGCCAGGAAAAGTTCCTCCCCATTTTTGAAGCAATGATGAGCCATGTGACTGCAATAATGCCAGGTTGAGCAAAGATTTCTCCAGAGGGCCTAATTGTGTTTCAGGCTTTGCAATCTCAACTCAACTACACACTCTGCTGCTGTAGCAGGAAAGCAGCCTTAAGCCTTACATTATGAATGATGTGGCTGCATTCCAATAACATTTTATTTATAGGCACTAACATTTGAATTCTATGTTATTTTCATAGGTTGCAAAGTAGGATTTATCCTTTTTTTTAATCACTTAAAAATGTAAAAATTAGTTTTAACTTACAGACCATACAAAAGAGGCTGTGGGTCAGATTTGACCAGTGGTTTACCAACTCCCTGTTATAAACCATCCCATCGTTTCTCTGTCTGCTGGTAGCCTAAGAAACACACTGGCAGCAACTATTTAAATGCACTCAAAACATCTATTCTTCTCAGGGTGGGTGTCACAGTGAAATAATACCCAAGCATCCTGTGTACTTGCTCCTTGCTCATATTGCATGGCCATTGAAGCCAGTAGAGAGGACTGTTTCTCATGTCCTTACCCCTGGACTCAGGAGCCTCCACCATCTTGTCAGAGACTGACTGTCACATTGGGAGGAAGAGAACTTGGAGTAACATGAACTTCTCTTAGAGGTTTCTGTTCGAATGGAACCCACATAATTTCTGTTTCTATTCCATTGGACAAAGTGAATCATACGACCATGCCAAAATTCAACAGGGCAGGGAGTGCAGTCCTATCACAGTGCTAGAAGCAGGTGAACAAGAATACAGTGCATCTCCCTAATAACTAAACATCATGCTGTTTAAATTTTATTCCCCTCTCCCAGTGGTCCCCAACTGTCTCCTTTCACTGCTTAATTTTGTCCCATACTTTTGTCATTTTTATATGTATATATAATGTACTGAAGTATTATGCTTATCCATTTCCTCACTCCCATCCAACCTGCATTGTAATTTACGTGAGGGCAGAAGTGTGTATCTTCTTTGTTCACTGCCAGTGTCTGGAGAAGGCTCAGGTGCATAAGGGGCACTCAATAAATATTTTTTAAGTAAACGAATGATCCAATAAAGAGAAAGAATTTACAGTACACCTACACCTAGATTCATCTTATTTTCTCACCGTTGTTTTCTTCCTTTTCATCCTATGTATTGTCTAGTGTGACTATAAGCATACACGCAAACATGCACACACACAAGCACATCTTTGTGAGTCTTCTCGAGTTGGACACTGTGAATGAATTATTTATTTTGAAAATCACAATGATAAATAAAAACTGGAACAAAAACTTGTTCATCAATTAATCCATTGCTTTTAAATAAGCTGTACTGAAAAAAATTTTTAAATAATAGGTTCCTTATAAAAATGTATTGGGGTTTTCATTTTTATCACAGCTGAATGTGTCCTCTACCGACTTCTCTAGTGCAATCCCTATCTTTTTGAAAATTTTCATTAGCATGACATTGGTTAATAAAATTATATAGGTTTCAGGTGTATAATTCTTTAATATACCATCCGTATATTATATTGTATGTTCACCACTCCAACTCAACTGTCCTTCCATCACTACTTATCCCCTTTCTGTTCTCTTCTACCCCTCTCCATCCTCCTTTCCTTCTGGCAATCACATACTGTCATCTGTATTTATAAGGGTTTTTTTTTCCCCCTTAATCCCTTCACCTTTATTACCCAGCCCTTCAACCCTTGTTCTCTCCTACAGCTCTCAGTATGTTCTCTGTCTCTATGAATCTGTTTCTGTTTTGTTTTGTTAATTTATTTTGTTCATCAGATTTCACCAATCTCTGGCTTTAATACAAAAACCTCTCTCAGTACACTCCCACAGTACAAATAATTTGAAGTACCTTCTATGACTGGCTTGATACAGTCACCAGACAGCTAGGGGGTCATCCTAGTGGGCACAGCCTTGCTTTCTAAGGTCTTTTTTGCACTACAAAAGGAAACTACCTTAAGAGCACCAATTAGTGCTTGATTTCCCTCTTTGCATTTCTAACTGACACACTAGTATGAAAGGGCTCTTTTTCTGAAAGAGTCTGTTGAATTTCCCAAATACCAGCTATTAAATCTTTACTTGATCTTAAAAGATGTTTCCTATCCTGAAAGAAGGATAAAAAGCATCCTAAGCAAATTTAGAATATTCCTACTTACAGAATAATTATGGGTTTCAGGCTAAAGCAGCTGAGTGTTTTTCCCCTCCGTGCATTGGATTACATCATTGATTTTACTGATAAGTGAATTTTATTTACAATTGCATACTACTCCAATAATGCTACCTATTCTATAAGACATGGTTTTAAAGAATGAATGTTAATAAATTAATGTAGCCAAACCCATGTGTGATTTGGTGATTAAAATCATAAACTCAGTAATGAGACAGACCAGGGTTTGAATCCTCATCTGCCTTTTGTTCTTACCCTGGCAATTCAGGCTGTTATTTGAACTATTTAAGATCCCATTTCTTCACAGGCTAAAAAGACTATAAAGATTAAGTAAGAATGGTTACATTAAGCCTTTAAAACAATGCCCAGCACATGGCATTCAGAGAGTAAATGCCATTGACTATTTTCTCAACAGTATCTTTACTTAAGATATTTCTGAATGCACATCCTCCTTTAAAGATATCTCCATATTTTATGCCCTCTGTGACCTCCACACCTCAATAATCAGTTTCTTTCAAGCTAAAAATGACCTCTTCTCTAATCAGTCTTTAAATATAGGTTGCCTCTTCTCAGGGACATCATATGGCTATTTGACATTGGGCATGTGTCTGAGTTTCATTTGTGACATTTATATAAGTCAGATGGGAAGATTAGACATAAGCAAACAGTGTGTCCCTCTATCAACATTTGTTCAGCCTTCTGTGGGAAATACCCAGAGAACTTACTAGAGTAGTTTGCAAAATTTTCTGGGCCAGTCTGCTTATTCAAATTAGAACCTGATCATGCATTTAAATTTTATGAGAGGATAAATTAATTCAAAATTCTTTAACAAAAGTGGATGTAAGACCTTCAAATTTGGCAATCATGACCAAGTTCAGGATGTTAATTTAGTTTAGCTAATTATGCAAATCTTAAAGACAATCATTTAGAAGTGATCTGTCTTGTTTTTAACAGTGTGAATTAGTATAATGTAAAATTTTGGGGGGAAATCTTTGTAACATGATTGATTGGCAAGAAAAAGTTATGGAATTTTTTTTGCTAATTTAGCCACAGATATAAACAGCTACCATTTTTCAGAATAGTAACAGACAATAATGCTTTTTATACATGAAGAAAATATATGGTTGATATAAATAGGTAATATTCAATGAACATCTATTGATTGAAAATAAGGAAGCAATTTTTGTATCATAAAGAAGACAAGTAAGGCCCTGGCCAGTGTGGCTCAGTTGGTTGGAGTGCCATCCACTAAATCAAAGAATCACAGGCTCCACTCCTGGTCAGGACACAGGCCTAGGTTGCAGGTTCCGTCCCCAGTCAGGATAAGTACAAAGGCAAACCAATCGGTGTTTCTTACTTTGATGTTTCTCTCCCTCTTTCTTTTCCCCTATTTTTAAAATCTGTGAGCCTATCCTCAGGTGAGGCTGTGACAACAAAAATTAAAATAAGACAAGTGAGCACTGAGTAGAAAGTTCATTGTCCATGACTAAGACAAGAGAGGATGATGTCAGGTTCAGAAAACAGCCTGCAAAAATGTTTTATTTGATAATAATATGGAATAATTTTTCTTAATTATACAACTGAAATTAAACCAAAAACTAAACCTCAGGGCTTGTTTTTACTGTTAGTATGAAATACTAGGACTCTTAAGAGATAAGAAAATGAATTTGTTTTTAGCATTTTTCTACTGCTCTTTCTTTTGTGCTTGCTGTTTATATATTTCTCCTAACTATCTGGAATGCCTTCTGACTTGTTTCTCCAGATAACTTCAAAGTTGTCTTTGCTTTTTCATTCCATCTAGACCTACTTTGGGCCAATTGCCTCAAGACCTTACTCTAGTCTTGGTGACAATAGGTAATAAAGCTAATATCTATTAACAAGCGCTATACACCAGGTACACTATCATTTTATCTGAAAATATATTAAAACCACCTTATGTAGTAGATGCAATGTTTTTCAAGCAAATCCATATTATTTTTTTAATTTAATTTTATTGTTGTTGTATTACAAGCATTCCCTTTTTACTTCCGTCTGTCCCCTTCCCCACCCACCCACTCCCCTTGGAAGTCAGTCCCACTTGTTGTCCACGTCCATGGTTCTTCCGTAATAGTTTCTTAACTAAACCACTCCCCTTCTTTGCCTCTTACTCCTCCCTCCTCCTGCCCTCCTCTCCCCTGCCCACTGAAGGTCTATTCACTGTATTCATGAATCTGGTTCTGTTTTGCTTGTTTGTTTAGTTCATTATTATCCTGTAATGGGTGAGATCATATGGTATTTGTCTTTCACTGACTGACTTATTTCACTAAGCATAATACTCTCCACTTCCATCCATGTTGTTGCAAAGGGTTGGAGTTCCTTCTTTCTTTCTGCTATATAGAATTCCATTGTGTAAATGTACCAAAGTTTTTTGATCCAGTCATCCACTGATGGGCACTTAGGCTGTTTCCAGCACTTGGCTATTGTAAATAGCCCTGCTATGAACATAGGGGTACATAGGTTCTTGTGAATTGGTGTTTCAGGGTTCTTCAGGTATAGTCCTAGTAGTGGAATTGCTGGATCAAAAGGCAGTTGCATGGGGAGGGGGACAGAGGGGAGCAAAAAGGGGATGGATGTAATACAACAACAATAAAATTAAAAAAAAAAAAAGGCAGTTCCAGTTTTAGATTTTTAAGGAAACCCCATACTGTTTTCCATAGTGGCTGCACCAGCCTGCATTCCCACCAAGAGCATACCAGGGTTCCCATTGCCCCACATCCTCGCCAGCACTTGTTGTTTATTGATTTGTTGATGATTGCCATTCTGACAGGTGTGAGGAGGTATCTTATTGTGATTTTAATTTGCATCTCTCTGATGACTTAGTGATGTTGAGCATTCTTTCATATGCCTTCGGTCCCTTTATATGTCTTCCTCAGAGAGGTGTCTGTTCAGGTCCTTTGCGCATTTTTTAATTGGGCTGTCTGTTTCCCTGGTGTTGAGTCTCATGAGTTCTTTATATATTTTGGAGATCAAACCCTTGTCTGAGGTATCATTGGCAATTATGTTTTCCCATACAGTTGGTTCCCTTTGAATTTTGCTGATATTTTCTTTAGCTGAACAGAAACTTTTCAATTTGATATAGTCCCATTTGTTGATTCGTTCTTTTATTTCCTTTGCCCTTGGTGAAGTATCAGTAAACATATTTCGGTGTAGTCTATCAAAAAGTTTACTGCCTATATTTTTCTCCAGGACCTTTATGGTGGAACTGCTTATGTTTAAGTCCTTTATCCATCTTGAGTTTATTCTGGTGTATGGTGTAAGTTGGTGGTCTAGTTTTATTTTTTTGCATGTTGCTGTCCAGTTCTCCCAACACCACTTGTTGAAGAGACTGTTTTTACTCCATTTTATGTTCCTTCCCACTTTGTCAAATATTAGTTGAGCATAGAGTCCTGGGTTAATTTCTGGGCTCTCTATTCTGTTTCATTGATCTCTATGTCTATTCTTATTCCAGTACCAGACTGTTTTCATTACAGGTGACTTGTAGTATAGTTTGATATCCGATACTGTGATTCCTCCTACCTTGTTCTTCTTTCTCAAGATTGCTGTGGCTATTCGTGGGCATTTTTGGCTCCATATAAATTTTTTAAGTATTTTTTCTATCTCTGTGAAGTATGTCATTGGTATTTTAACTGGGACTGTGTTGAATCTATAGATTGCTTTGGGTAGTATGGACATTTTAATGATGTTCATTCTTCCCATCCATGAACATGATATATGCTTCTATTTATTTGTATCTTCCTTAATTTCTTCCTTCAATGTTCTATAGTTTTCTGAGTACAGGTCTTTTATCTCCTTGGTTAAGTTTATTCCTAAGTACTTTATTTTTCTTGTTGCTTGGTAAATGGGATTTGTTTTCTAGCTTCTATCTCTGATGTTTCATTATTGGTATACAAAAATGCTTTTGATTTCTGAACTTTATATCCAGCTATTTTGCTAAATTTGCTTATTAGGTCAAGTAAGTTTTTGGTGGAGCCTATCGGATTTTGTATGTACACTATCATATCATCTGAAAATAATGATAGTTTGACTTCCTCCTTTCCAATTTGGATGTCTTTGATTCCTTTTTCTTCTCTGATAGCTATGGCTAGAACTTCCAAAATAATGTTGAACAGAAGTGGAGAAAGTGGACAGCATTGTCTTGTTCCTGATCTTAGGGGGAAAGCTTTTAGTTTTTGCTCATTGATTATGATGTTGGCTTTAGGTTTCTCATATATGGCCTTTATTATGTTGAGGTGTACTCCCTCTATTCCCATTTTGCTGAGGACTTTTATCATACATGGTTGCTGTACTTTATCAAATGCTTTTTCAGCATCTATTGATATGATCATATGGTTTTTGTCTTTTGTTTTGTTGATGTGGTATATTACATTTATTGATTTGTGAATGTTGTACCATCCTTGCATCCCTGGGATGAAGCCCACTTGATCATGGTGTATGATCTTTTTAATGTATTGCTGTATCCGGTTGGCCAATATTTTGTCAAGAATCTTAGTAGATACAATTTGTTTTAATCCTGATAGTATAACTGAGAAAACCAGGGTTGACAGAGGTTAAGAACAAGGTCTATCAGGGTTTAAGAGTGGGGTGAAGGAAGTGAGGTACCCAGGATAAAAAGTGAGTGTAATATTTACTCTCTGAGATTAAGAAGCTACTTAAACTTTATACCCTATTCCTGGATGCCTTGCCTATCCCATGGTAACCCAGGCCCTATTGCCCACAGTCACACAAATATTCAGAAGAAACTGAAGCAATCTAACTCATAACCTATGCATTCAATAACACTCCCAAACTCAGAAATACTGCTGGTATTGATCAATTGATGAATCACTTTAATACGTAATCCTTTCTAGGAAACATTATCCCCGGTCTGAAAATAGTATATGTTTCACTCATTCATTTATTCAATAATATTAAGTACTTGTTACAACTCAGATACTGTATCTCATTAGGAATATTCACATTAATGGTAAAAGGAGACATAGTGGCTTGCTTTTTATGGCACTAAAATGTCTAAAGGGAGAGACAGACATTAATGAAATAACCATTCAACTGTAAGTAAATTGCAACTGTGATAAATGCCATGAACAAGTACATACTGTTATGAATGACAATAACACTGATTTTGATCTCCCCAGGTAATTCTTAGATGGATTTTAAGGAAGTGCCAATTGAGCTGATATCCCAAGATTTAAGAAATTACTACCTGAAAAGGAGAGTAGGGCAATTCTGGCATGGTAGCAGGTAGAGAAAGACATATGAATTATTCATATACAATACAAAACATAATCAATTATGCAAAGAAGTCACTTGCTTGGGTTGGGGTTCTGGCTAAGGTCATTAGAAGCCCATGGAAGCATTGGCTCTTAGCCTGTGTATTAGTGGGCTGGCAAGATTTGGACATGCAGACATGAGGTAAAGGGAGCCTGCTAGGCTGAAGGATTTATTAAGGACAAAGGAACCAGGTAGGAAAACTTAGGAAGGGTACAAAGAAAAGTTTGCTAGAATAGTGGAATGATAGGTAAGGTACAAAGCAAATTAGGACTTTAAATCAATCATCAGGGTCTGTAAATGTAAGCCAAATTTCATGGGTAGCAGAAAGCCTTTGAAGGGTATTGAATGGGAAAGTGATGTATTGAAAGGTATAAACTTAATCATGCAGCCTCATATTAGAGAAAAGTTTAAATTGGGATATAAATACTGTAATCTCAGATTTGTAAACCATTTGCAAGATAAATTTGGTATCTGTAGAGAGATTCTGTTGTGGGGGGTGTTTGTTTTTAATTTTGCTTGTTTCTTTTCTTTTTTTCTTTTTTCCTTAGAGGAGGGTCAGAGAAGACTTTCTGAAAAAGAACAGTTAAGAATGCCTATAATTGGAAGAAAAGGTATCCCATCCCCAAGTTGAAAGAGTATTTTTCAAAATATTGACTAAAAGATAAAAGGGTGAGAGTTTAATTTTTACTTAAAGAAAGAAGATGCTTAAAGCAATGAAAACAGATAAACAAGACAAGAAAAAAATATCAAGGACTGATTAAGAACTTGTAGCTTGCAGCCTGTGAATTGGTTTGGTTTTATGTGTCAGAGGAGCGTTTTGAGGCCTGAAATGACCTGATTGAAGAGTCAGAAGAGAGATAACTTTGTCAGAGACAGGTGAGACTGATGGAAACTGGGAGATACCGAAGCATGAGAGCTATTAAAGAGAAAGTCCTAGTCATTTAAGTAACAAATAACCAAGTTCCAGATCCAACAAAATATGATGTCAAATATGTAGTTGATTAACATTTGAAGAAGGACCTGGAAAATATATCCCTTATTACCATGAGAAAGTCAGAGTTCTAATTCAGTCATTCATTCATTTAGGGAATGTGTGTTATGTCATGTGTGCCAGACCCCATAAGAATTGGGATCACAAAAGTAAGACATAGTTACAACTTTCAAGATAGTTATGGCCTACTGGTATGGTTAAAGCCATATCAATATTCAGTAGTAAAGGGATGCTTTAAATGAATTATCAAAAAGTGGCAATGCAAATTGATAACCAAAAATAAATGTTTAATGAGAACCTGTATGTGTAAAGAACTACATTACAGAGGCCATTATAAAAATATATAGAGCCCTGGCTGGTAGCACAGTGGATAAGGTGCCGGCCTGCGAACCCAAAGGTCGCAGGTTCAATTCCCCAGCCAGGGCACATAACTAGGTTGCAAACCAGGTCTCCAGTCAGGTCTGTGGCTGGAGGCAGATGAAACGCAACCATACATTGATGTTTCTCTCCCTCTCTGCCTCTCTCCCTTCCCCTCTTTCTAAAAATAATAAAATAAAATCTTTAAAATTATATATATATATATATGTATATATATATATATATATATTTAAAAAACTCAATTCCTGTCATCAAAAAGCTCACAATCTATCAGAGTTTGCAAGACACCAATACAATACTTTAAGATAACACAATATATAATCTATGTCAAAGGACTAAGAGTTTGTGAGGCTTCAGAGACTATGGTGACAATAGGGGAGGGCTTGATAAGATCTGCAATCAGGTCTTCAGATGCACATTGATGGATCAGGTGAATTTTCACATCTACTCAGGAGTCTCACATGATCTAGGAATGAATAAGTGAGCTTTTCAGATTAGATATGTGACCCAAGGAAAAGAACACAAGCTTTGCAGTTAACTAGATCTAGGATAAAACAATTGTGTATCTGTGTGATGTGTGATTTGTGGTAGTAATGTGTTCTTTGAACCTCATTTACCCTTTTTAAAAATATATGAAAAATAATAAGAGGCATTATTTCACATAATCATTGTGAGGACTAAAGGAAATAATATATGTAAATTCAGGTTTAAGTATGTAAGTATGTATGTTTCCAATGTTAGTTTCTCACTAAATCAGCAATAAGAAAAACATGCTGGAAACTATATATATATATATATATATATATATATATATATCTTCTCACTCTTTTCCTCTTTGCTATAGGACAGTGATTTTTCAATCAGTGTGTTGCAAGAATTTTTAAAACATGCAATACCTAACTATTTACTCAGGGGAACTGACCTTTTTTCCTTAGATTGTCAATTTTTTAAAAAATAACAACTGCCAATACAACAATGATCATTAGGTATGAACAAATCAAAGTCATGCCTAATTTTTTTCAAAATCAGCAAAAAATATATATATTTTTTACTCTGTCTGGTGGATAAGGCTCCAGGCCTTAGTCAAAAGATCTTAGTCAAAAGTCTCATGTTTGCTACAAGCTAACTGATGGCCCTAACTAGTGTCACTCTCTTGATTGGGCATGGTCCCACAAAGCAGGTCATCAGCTCGATTTGCAGTCAGGGCACGTGCCTGTGTTGCAAGTTTGGCTGTTGGTAAGGGTGTGTACCCATCAGTGTTTCTCTAGCACATCGATGTTTCCCTCCCTCTCTCCCTCCCTTCCCCTGTGCCTAAAAATAAATAAATTAAATATTTTAAAAAATAAGTTAAAACTAACTGGATGAACTTAGGTTGTTCAATTATAATAGACTTCCATCTGATCACCTATATTCATTCAGTTATCCATTCAATTAATACTTACTAAAAGGGTTATGAGTGACAAAAAAGAAGTATTATGTACCCAGAGCAATACCAGGTTCTAGGGCAATATTTTTCAACCTTAGCACTATTGATGCTTTGGATGGGTGATATCATAGGAAATATTGAGAAAAAAAAAACAGTTCTTGGAATTCGTATAATAGAAAATAATGGATAATTTCTTAGAATGCCATCATTGAGCTCAATAAATTTCCCAGCTGTTATTCAATACTTAAGCCCCTGACAAACAGTCTTATTGGCTCACTTGCATTCTAAAGCAATTGAAATGGGGTCTAATTGGCTAAGATAGTTTCCTTGCCCATAAGGTGAGACAGAAGGAGACTAGAGCCACCCCCATGTAATCACAAATTGTGAGAGGGAAGGAATGGTGTTCTAAGAAAGGATGCTGAGTAAGATAAAACACCCTATGCTCTCTACAGTAGTTTACAAAGCCCCAATTCATTTTGTGGTATAGATAGGGTAGATATTATAAGTATCTTAATTTTCAAGACAAGGCAATAGAAAGGAATGATTTGTTCAAGCTCACACAGTAAATGGGAAACCAAACTCTGAAAGTGGCTCTTCTGGTCACAAATGCTATTCTGTTTTCCCATGGTCCTCTTGAGAATTTTCTACCTGACCCAGGGTTTGAGGTCCACATTATAAAACTTGAAGACAAATAAAAGAAATTCCACCCTGGCTTGTAGCACAGTGGAAAAGGTGCCAGCCTGCGAACCCAAAGGTCACTGGTTTGATTCCCAGCCACAGCACATAATCAGGTTGTAAACCTGGTCTCCAGCCAGGTTTTCAGCTGGAAGTAGGTGAAACACAACCATACATTGATGTCTCTCTCCCTCTCTGCCCGTCTCCCTTCCCCTCATTTTAAAAATAACAAATAAAATCTTTTTAAAAAAGAAAAAGAAGAAATTCCCCAAGGAAAGATAGATATTTGAACAAACTGTAAAAGACTATGCCTCCCCAACATATTAAAACCTTATTCAAAAAATTAATATTGTTATATTATATTAGGAGATGAGAAATATGTCAAAGATTAAAGGTATGAAAAAGTATGAAAAGTATCTATGTAAAAGGCATAATAAATGTTTAAGACTTTTCCTATCAAGTTACAGGATAAAAAACTAACAAAAAGAAAGTTGGATTTAGAATTAATAGCAATACGGTAGAAAGTATTATAAGCTGTAAAGAAAAGAAAAACAGGAAATATCTCTAGTGAGAATTTCTTAAACATAAAATGTGCAGAAAATGCTTAAACTTGGTGAAAAATGTGAGTCATTTAAATTGTCATTTATGTTGATTGGCAGAATTGCTGCTAAGGGGGGGCTGTAGAATAAATTAAGACTATGGATATTCTCTAGAGATGGAGAAATCAAGTCTAGAGAATGTGATATAAATTCAAAAATAAGGAAGTGAGCTGATTTAAGGCTGCAGAAAAAGAAGTGAAAAATAAATGTGGGGCAATTAGCCACCAGTTTTTGTGGGTAAATATGAGACTAACATTTGCGGCATAATTGTGAGTTTATAGTTTAGAGTAAAGGGCAGAGGTTATTTCTTCTGTGTACATTTCTGAGTTCTAACCTTTTGACTCCTGCATGTGGGGCTTTCTCCACTTAGTCCTATTCCCTGTCAGTGAACAATCTGCTCAGAACCAGTCCAGATTTCATGTTGATCCTTATTAGTCTTTCATTTCCTTGGGAGTTCCTCTCTGACATGAGCAATACTTTCCAGTTACAAACAGTTCTGCCATATAAAATACCATGAAGGGCAATAGTAGTTGTTTCCACTTCTCTTCCCCACATCTGACTGAAAAAGCTGCTGCAGTTATTTCAGATATTTCTCCAGCCTGGCAACAATTATAATACTACCACACAATAAGCTGATATGTCTCCTTTTTATCCCATTTCTTGACTATCTTGGCATAAAACTTGGTTCATCAATGTTACCTTCCCATGAAACTAAATGCAAATTTATTCATATCCAGAATATTAACTGGCATTTTACACTGAATATGCTATACCATGTAGGATGACTCACCCATCACAGGGCCAGAGATTTAAGGATATCAAATCCTACCACCAAACGTTATCTAATATTGCAACCCCATCCCTGTGACTCAGGCTACTCTGATTAAGAGCCACAACACTAAGGCCCCACTGAATGTCCTTGGTTGCAGTTCAGATGGAACATCAAGATGCCACAGAACCTGTAAAGAATGAGTGGGAGGGCCCTGGCTGGTGGCACAGTGGATAAGGCCTGAGAACCCAAAGGTCTCTGGTTTGATTCCCAGCCAGGGCACATAACCAGGTTGCAAACCAGGTCCTTAGCTGGACCCCTCTCTCTAAAAATAATAAATAAAATCTTTTTTAAAAATTAGTGGGAGAATGTCCTGTTCCCTAAATCCATAAAGCAAATCTCTGAATCCAAGTCTCATCTGCTCTCAAACGCATAATAGCTTCTTCAGTTTCCAATTGTTACTGTATTTCTGTGCTTTAAAAAAGCTATTCAGATACTTGGGATATGAAGATGCTATATAAAACCAAATTTAATTCCGTACTATTCCAGTAATTTGCCTCATAAATACTTCTTGAAGTGGTGAAATACTTTCGGTTATAGAAATAAAACTTATGTATTCATGACCTACGAATTATTTCATCTTCTTGGAAGTCAAAGAACTCTTCCAGTGTTCATGTTACTGAAATAAATCTGCTGTAGGTACTTTCATAAAGGCTCTTGGTACAAGTGACATTGCTGGGTCAAGAACTATTATCTGCTGTATATTCGTTGCAATTACTTTTTTACTTACCTTTCTTAGCTGTTTTAAATAAATAGGCTTCAACTTTTCCTCACTAAAAATTACTTTCATTTATCTGAAACTCTTACTTGATAGATGGTAACACGATCTTCTGGCCAAGAAAAAGACATGGGAGATGTCAGTCAAGATAAGCTTTAAAGTCACTAACTGAAGAGATAGTATGAACCCTATTCTGAGACAAAGGACATGGATTTAATGTCTACTCAAGGCCATATTTCCCTCAATGAACTGCGTCTTAACAAAGTATTTTCTCCTACTCTGAGCATGTCAAAAAGCAATCCATTTATCTTGCCCCTGATGTATCTGAAACATTAAATGAAAAATTTCAACACCTCATTTATAAAAGACAGAAATTATTTTCATAACTTGTAGCAATGTAGATTACTACTTTAATAGGAAATCTTATTAAAATTTTAAAATTAAGATATTTTATGGCACTTCATGTGTAGTAAAATCATTGAGGATTATCTTCTCATCTGACTTGAAAAATCTAATGGGATGAGAATTAGCCACCCAAATACATACTCAAAAGAATAAAATAAAAGGAGGTTTGTGGCAATCATTAGTGTATGTGTGTGAGTGTATATATATATTTGTATTAGGAGTGGCTTATAAATTGACACAATTTGCCCTGGCTGGTGGCACAGTGGATAAGGCACCAGCCTGTGAACCCAAAGGTCACTGGTTCGATTCCCAGCCAGAGCACATAACCAGGTTGCAAGCCAGGTCTCTGGCTAGGCCCATGGCTGGGAGCAGGTGAAAGGCAACCATATATTAATGTTTCTCTCCCTCTCTGCCTCTCTCCCTTCCTCTCTCTCTGGAAATAATAAATAAAATCTTTTTAAAAATATGTACCACAGTTTTAAAAAAATAAATTGATACAATTCATCAGTTATCAGGAACTACTATTTTCCCCACAACAAAATTACAGCTATTTTCAGTGTAACATGAAAAATGACTCATGGTGTTTGAATGGAATTTATTTATCCAATTCAGCTGATAATTTTCAGCCACTACTGATGCTGGGGAATAGAGTGTGGATATAAACATATAAGCTAAGGACCCTTCCCTTACAGTTTAAGGATTATGTGCTAGAATAAAAAATAGAATTGTTGAATATTTTTAATAAGCATTAACAAATGTTAAAGTATCCTTTTTTTAAGGAATTTTAAGTACTTGCTTTTATAAACATAGTAACATAGTTTTCACACAGGCTCCTCAAGGACAAAGAACATAGTGTGGGCCTCAAGATGAATAGTCAAGATGCACAACAAGCGAGCAGTGATTCCACATCCTATGAAATTTTTAGCACCTACTAGTCACCTCTTGGTTCCATTAGCCCTTTCCTAAAATCAGTGTTTCACTGTAGAATAGGATAAAGCAAATAAGCTCAGACTTTTGTCAGAACAATCCTAAAACCATGTAAGAACTTCTATTTAAAGCTTATCTTGAGCAAGGAGATCTGACCTACCTGAGGAAGCTCTGAAGGGCTTGGGTTAGAAGGATCATCTTCCAAGTGCCCAACTAACTGGTAATCTGATTAGATGTAAAAGGTGATTTTTGGTCAAGAGGAGAGGAATTGGACCATTCTCTGAATTCTAGTATACTAAAAGTTGGACTAAATCAAATTTATAAAATATTGAAGGCCATGAGGAGACCATATGCTTGCCTTTAAAATACATTTTCACTGCTACAAGTATTACATAGTCATTAAAGATTATTTGGAAAGTCACGCATATTTTCAACACCTAAAGATGACCACTACATACACTTTTTAGCACAATATAATAGTTCCTCTTGAGAAAATGTTTCTCATATTTTCATTTAGTACAGCATTTATCATTTAAATGCTATATATCACATCCTTCCTTGCTGTGCATTGAACTGATGACAGAAAGATGTCTTATTGGTAAAAAGAAAATAATAATAATATTGTATATAAAATTCTAAGTTCTTAAAAATGTTTACAATAATCACCAAATATATATCTTAATTTATTCATTTTTAAATATTATATTCTAGGCTTATATTACTCAGTAGAGATACAAAGGAAAGAAAATGACTTATAGTCATGATGAAGAGGACTACAGCAATGTGGCATAGGGTTTGAAGTTCTGAGACATTGGTTTGAGTGCAAGTCCATTTAATGACCCTCTAATCCTGAGCACAACAATGAATCCCCTTGAGCCTCAGTCCTACCATCTGTAAAAAGGGGGGAAATAAAACTTGCCTAAAACTTACAGGCATTAAGTGATATAATGTACATGGAATTGTCTTATAAACTTCAAGTTGCTATTCACATAATACTAGCATATGTAATTTAGGTAAGTTAAACTTAAAATTTAGCTCTTAAATCCAATTCATAAAATTTAATTATAGTTCTTTATATCTGTCATTGAATGATGATTCACAGAATCTAACTTAAAAATAATGCCAGCAGCAAAGACTACCTCCCAAGTTAAAAATTCAGATGTGATTTTGATGCTCAGATTTGAACATCATAAGATGACTTTTCCATCCAAATAACAGCCTTCCCTGGCTGGTGGCAGAGTGGATAAGGCGACAGCCTGTGAACCCAAAGGTAGCTGGTTCAATTCCCAGTCAGGGCACATAACCTGATTGCAAGTTGGGTCTCCAGCCAGATCTGTAGCTGGAGGCAGGTGAAAATCAACCATACATTGATGTTTCTCTCCCTCTCTGCCTCCCTCCCTTCCCTCTAAATGTAAGAAATAAATAAAGTCTTTTAAAAAAGCAAATGACAGCCTTAAATGCACTTTTGTTTTATTTTTCCATAAATTATTTAAAATTTGAAAATCTTTAAATGTAGGTTCCACTGAATATAATTTTAATCAATGTAAGTAGTGACAAAGTAATAAGTGTTAGCAATTTCTAATCAGGCTAGCTGATATTAACAATAAAATTTCCTTATGGATGATTGAATTTTTGCATTAACTTTTTTCTCATACCTCTCCCAGCCTTGACATTGCAATAGTCAATATGAATTCTGCTATGCTCTATGCTCAGGTTAGAGTTGAGGGAGTCACTGACTGTGTGAATATCTAACACCTACATCTCATGGGAAGTGTAGATAATGGCAAGACGCCTCCATCTGAACAGTACCTCTGTGACAATCTCATGTTACTCTTTGACAACTCAAATAAGTTTGACAAAGACATAGCATCAAAACATAAGCCCTTTGAAAGGGAAGAAAAAGTAATGAGATTTTTATCCTATGCCCTTTTGTTGTGCAGTTGTCACTGAAATCAAAGATTTTTGAAAGCTCTTCGTTATGTAGCTTACAATGTTTACTATGATGCACTTGGAGCCAACTGTATAAATTACATCTAAGTTGGGAAGCACCTTAACCTTCTTTGTATTTTTGTCAGACTGTGTCCCTTGTAAGCCTGTCCCGAATCCATTGGGAGACCTTGCCCTGCCACCTGCTTTCAAAGTTTTCTACTTCTGGAACGTTACCTCATCTTCTATAATCTCTCTCAGCCTCTTCTAACCAAGGAATTCTCTTATCTGCCAGGGTGTAAGGAACAATGGCTTTTTTTTTTTTTTTTTTTCCTCAGCAGGCACTGCAAGCCATTTCTTTCTTCTTTCTAAGCTCTGTTAAACCTCACTTCTATTCTTGCAATACTTCTATCTTTCAACACCAACTAAAGGCACAAATACTAAAACTTCTAAATAGCCTTTCAATGACTTATAAACAGGGCCAGGTAGACAAAAATAAAAACGTTTATGCTGTCCTTCACTTAGGGTCATATTTTTCTTTCCTATAGGATTCTTATTCAGCCCCATGAAAGTATCAAAAATGCAGGTTTATTGAAGAATTTCCTGTCTTAGTCTTCATGTACATTTATGTTTTTGTCTTTATTTTCATCATTTTTTGTAATAGGAGACATCATTTCTATGGTCAGATTTTACTGATATTTGTGCAGTATTTTGAAAAGGAAAACAACCTTCCAGAAAAGACTGGTTTGTTAGTTTATTCACTTAATAAACTTATACCAAACATTTTGTTGGGCCCATCCTAGGCACTATGAACAGAAAAATGAGTGATACATTAGTCTCTACCTGAAATTTCAGTCAATTAGGGAGAAAATTGTATAAACAGGGAGATAAGTATGACTTATGTTCAAATATTTGGGGAGCCCAGATGTTGGAATTAAGTGTGTTTAGGAAGGTCAGGGAAAGCTTTTCAAAGCTGTATGAACATAAATTTGTAGAAGTCAGAGTTGGGCTGGAAGAAAAAATTGGGAGTAAATTCAATCTAAGTGCAGAAGGGCGCTACCCCCTGGCTATTCAAGTAACTGCAAGTAATGCCTGGTGATTGGAGAAAACAGCAACCATGTTATTCATGAAGTTTATGTTGGACTAAGGGGTGTGAGTTTCATGGTAAGGCCTTGGAATGTTTCTACCTGGGAATCATCAAGGTACATTTGTAAAGGTACTGCTGGTAAGAGGGGAGAGGGCATATTTCATGAAGGTGAAGCAGACATTGCAGGGATATTAGTTAAGAGGATAATTCAATATAAAACAGACTCCAAAGAGTCACATAAGTGGAAGAAGAAGTTGTGGCCTAGAAATGCTGGATATGAAGCACTCATAAATCAGTAAAATGTAATTATTTTTATTTTCAATGACCTTTAGGTCTTTTGAGCATTTATTTATATTCAAAATTGGAAAAGATCATATTTTAAACACATGAATTTAAATAATTCCAAACAGAAACACTAGGGTCTAATTAATTTGATAATTTTAAAAGTAGAACACATATTACATAGCCTGACTTTTTAATCATACCTTTGAAGCAAAATTTCTAAATGGAAGTTTGCAATATGGGTCAAGCTTGAATATGCTGATTAAATAGATCCTTATATTTGGGACTTTTTAGGTCTCAGACTCATGACATAGTTTACTATAATGGGTAGGTAAATAAATAATAAAAGATTATATTAAAAAGTAACAATGTCTCTATTCAATAACACAATATAATAAAAAATCCAAAAACAAACCACAGTTTTGGAGAAGACATTTGTAATACATATATTCATCAAAGGACTTTATCTCAAACAGATAAAAATATTCCTATAAACAAGAAGATAATGGATGACCATACAAGAAAAAAAATGGGTAAAAAAAATGTGAATAAGTACTAGACAAAGAGCACATCTAAGTAATCAATAAATGTATCAAAAGGCATTTAATGTCATTAGTCATTAGGCAATAAAAATTGAAACCCACAATTTGAAAGCTCTCCAAACCCAACAGAATTACTAAAATGAAAAAGACAAAAAGTGTAGTGGTTAGCTAGGATCAAACAAACAAGACTCTTAAACACTAGGGTATGAGTATAAATTGGCACAGCCATTTGGGAAAGCTGTTAGAAAATATCAACTTAAATTGAGCATATCTCTACCCTATGACCTAGCAATTCTACTTATAGATATACCTATAGCAATGAAAGATATATGTTCACCAAAAGTTATATATATAAGAATATGTAGAACAGTGCTATTCACAATAGCTCAAATCTAGAAAGAATACAAATGCCCACCAACAGAATAGAGAAACAAGTTTTGTAGTATCTCTATACAATGGAATTATATATACAAGTGAAAATGAATGAAATATAATTACATACAATATCATGTATGAATTTTGCAAACATATTCAATGAAAATAAGACAAACATAAAAGAGTTTATATTGTTTGATTCTGGTTATTTAAAGTTAAGATATTGCCACAATTAGAAGTCAGTATAATAATTACTCTTAAAATTGGTATCATTATTAGAAGAGGACACAGTGCCTTCAGGGGTGTTTCTGGACATACATGTTGGTTGCATGCATGTATTTCCTTTGTAAACATTTATCAACCTACACAGTTACAATTTATGGACATTTCTATTCTATTTCAATTCAATTTTATATTAAAAATAAAATAATATGAATAACCAGCTTCAATTATAAACAGACAACAACCTAATGTTGCTATCTTTCATCATAATCAAAACATACGAACCAAATTTGTAATCACTTAAATGGGCATAGAGACACAATCCATGTATAACATGTCAGTTTTGAATTATTTCCCTTCTCAATAGTGTTGTGTACATTTCTTGAAAGTCAGTCTTGTCAAAAATAATTCCTTTTACCTTCTCAAAATAATGAGCACATTGCAGAGGCTTGCTTCCCGATTTTATGAAACAATCACTATTTGATGACATTTAAGAAACCTCCCCAGTTTTGTTTTCTGAGATGGTTGTCTCCTGGCAAACTAAATAGAAATCTGTTTGGAACACAACTGATTTGAAATGCCTCCTATTTCTTCTTTCTCATGGTTTTCTGTGGGATGATTTCCAATGAGTTCATCTCAAGTGAGGCAGTTTGGCTTCTGATAGAAGGAAAATGTCTTCTAACATGGTCATAGATGCTCTGTAGGCCACATAAAGTCCTCCATATTTGTAACTCTTTACAGCAATATTATTTAAAGTTATACTCTGAGCTGTCTTGATTATTTTACATGCAATTGTACTGTTCATCTTAGTGCTATTTTGATAATTCCTTACAAAAGGATAATCTAATAAATAATGTAAAAATGAGTGAGGATTTGAAAATAAATATGCAATATAGTCTTTTCCTGCTTTTTCTTTCTTTTTTTAATTTTCATAACAAAAGAAAACTAGGAAATTCAGTGACAGAAGTCACTGAATCACATTTCATAGAGCATTTGTTAATGTCCTTGGGGATATCCAGTAGGTCATATAAGCATGACTGAAACATTGTACTTGACCATTGAACTTCTTCCATGCAGGTTCCCATCAGGAAGCCAGCTACTTGCTAAAGCATAAGAATAAGCATAATGAGGCATTCTATTTTTATTTGAAGCCATGTATATTTCCTATCTCATTCTCCCAAGATCATAAATCGAATTCTTCTCAGGTGTCCACAGTTTAGATGGGAGTTTCATGCTTTGAGAACTTGACTAAAGTCAGAACACTCAGCAGTCAGTCTGTCAGACCCCAAGCAGTCACTTACCTAGCCTGTGATACCTTCTAATTCATTTCTATAGTCCATCAGTCTGCTCTTCTATAATCATAAATTCTCAACTGACTTCAAGTGCAATAATACTTAGAGATATTTATTTCTAGAGCTCCACAAAGAATTCCAAGCTTTTCTAATTATATTTTTCTATTATCTAAAAATCTTTGCTTTGAGACAGTTTTGATAGCCCAAGCTCATTCAAAAAAATACATTGAGTTTCTGTCTTAACCTTGAGCTTGCATTTTCTCCTTGATTTATTGCAGTTTCTGAGAAGACAAGGTTCATGCTTTTCCTCATGAAAAGTCATTAACCTTAACTAGGGTTTAAATGGCAGGCATTAGCATCCAGCTTGAACAACCCTGAAAGAAGATTGTTGTTGGTACTGCTTCTGTCATTTCCTCTCTTTCTCAGAAGCCAAGAATATTTGTGGGAATCATTTTGACTGTACATTATCATTACACATGGTGCTTGTACATATTTATTTATTGTTATGTAGCTCCCATCCAGAAATGTAGACTCCATGAGGGCAGAGATGACACCCATTTGTATCCTTGGGCTATGGAAACTGGTACCTAGAACACTACTCAGCACATAGTAGTGCCTCAAAATACATTATGTGAGTTCATCAATATTATTACGTTAGCTAACATATGTGTTGCAAACAATATTATGTTAACATGCTAACAAATACCATGTCTTCTGTTGTACTTTGTACAGCATGTCATTTGAATACTTACTGCTTTTTGATGAAAATGTATTACTGTCTACAGCAAGGATTGACACATTTTTTTTGAAAGGCCAGATAGTGGGTTTATGTTCTTTCTTACAAGTACTCAGCTCTGCTGCAAGGATTTAACTCTGTGGTGGTAGCAAAAATCTAGTTATAGACAAGATGTAAATGAACAGTCAGCCAGTATATCCACCTCCTGTTTTTTTATGGCCCTTCAGCTAAAAATGTTTTTGGATTTTTAAATAATTCTTTAAAGTCAAAAGTCATGACTCTTGAAGGTTATCTAAGATTAAAATTTCAGTGTTCAGAAATGAAGTTTTATTAAACATAGCCATATGCATTGATTTCATATCAATTATGCATGCATTTGTGTCCTAACAGTATAGCTAAGTAGTTGCAACTATTAAATAGACCATCCAGCAGACCCTTTACAAAGAAGGACTACAAATGATAGGGAATTTTTCCTTATATTCTCTCATTATAATAATTGCCATGTCTTCAAGACATGTAAAAAAAAGTTTAAAACTTTAGGTTTGGGGAGCTGGGATTCCTATAATTAAAACTTAGTAATGATACAAAGATAAAGAGGAAAATGTGACTCCACATTTGCTGGTGAGAATCTGTAAACACAGATTACAATTGTCAGTTACTGATAAATATTGATTTAAGAACTAAATGCATAAGTGATGTCCACAGCTACTGTTAAAGAGTCATGGAAATCAGTAAGGCTAGGCTTCTTATCTATAGAAATTTACAATTTTTCCAACAGAAACTGAAATTAACTGTTCATTTTAATCTTCTAATACAGTTGAATATGCTAATAAAAAATCTA
Source organism: Noctilio leporinus (assembly GCA_004026585.1). NCBI lineage: Eukaryota > Metazoa > Chordata > Mammalia > Chiroptera > Noctilionidae > Noctilio > Noctilio leporinus. The sequence goes on along the minus strand of PVIW01001669.1, from coordinate 193,564 downwards.
GAAAACCTGTACATCAGTTAATCAAGCCGGCTATAGATTACCATCTTCTATAAATCATTCTTATTTTTATTTTATTGTTGTATCACATTTATCCCATTTTTCTCCCATTGCTCTTTCCTGCCCCACCCTCCTTATCCTCCATCCCACAGTCAATTCCCACATGTTGTCCATGTCCATGGGTCATTTATACTAGTTCCTTGACTAAACTGTTCCCCTTCTTTGCCTCTTTCTTCCCTTTCCCTTTCCCCTCTGAACTGTCTTTTGAGCCAGTGATTCCACTGCTAGGACTATACTTGAAGACCCCTAAAACACCAATTCAGAAGAATCTATGCACCCCTATGTTCATAGCAGTGCTATTTACAATAGCCAAGTGCTGGAAACAGCCTAAGTGCTCATTAGTGGATGAATGGATAAAAAAACTTCGGTACACTTATACAATGGCATACACACAATAGAAAGAAAGAAGAAACTCCTACCTTTTGCAACAACATGAATGCTTAATGAAATAAGCCAGTCAGTGAAAAACAAATACCATATGACCTCACCTAGTACAACAGACTAATGAACAAAACAAACCAGCAAAATAGAACCATTTTCTATAAATTAAATAAACATCAAATGAACATTATTTATGTCTATTAGAAAAAGTAAGCTAATGTATGTCTCTCACAAATTAAAACCAAATGGTTAGCATTAGGTGAAATACATCCAATTGATAAAATACAAAGATGTGATTAAAATATGAGCTTCAGGCCCTGGCTGGTGGCTCAGTGAATAGGTGCCAATCTGCAAACCCAAAGGTGGATGGTTTGATTCCCAGTCAGGGCACATAACCAGGTTGCAAGCCAGGTCTTCAGCCAGGTCTCCAGCCAGGTCTGTAGCTGGAGGCAGGTGAAAGGCAACCATACATTGATGTTTCTCTCCCTCTCTGCCTCCCTCCCTGCCCTTCTCTTTTAAAATAATAAATAAAATCTTTTTTAAAATAAAATAAAATATGAGCTTCATAAGAACAGGAACTGTGTAATTTCATTAAAAGATTAATGAATGATACTTACAAAGCCACTCATTCATTCATGCATTTGATCAACAAATACATATTGCTCTCTATTCTATACTAAGTGCTGTGAGGACACAAGGATATACAAAGAACTCCCTCTGTCTCTCAGCAACACTTTATTCAGGGTGGTAACATATAACTAATAAAAGTGGACCTAATAAAAGGTTTTAACATAATTTTAAGATAAGAGGCATTTGAAGGTAATATTTTATTAGGAGCCAAAAAAAGTAATGCGAGAAATATAGACTAGAGCAATTGTGGGAAGGCAGGAATCATTAAGATCTAGAGTGACCTGGTAAATGAGAGACTTACAAAGGAACTTCAAGGATGAATGAAACCCCAGTGAGTATTTTATGCATAAATAAATATCTATGGTTTGCATAGCTGAAGAAAAAGAAGGCCCAGTAGGTAAAATTGTCAGCTCTCTGGACCCTAATCCCACATCCACCAGGAGATTCAAGATAAACAAGCATCCATTCAGTGTTGGAAATCAATTCTGCCCTTTTTCCCCCTGCTGTCTGAGCATTTCAGTGTACAGATAACAGGTTAACTTGAACACTGTAGGGTCCTGAATAGAAGAGGGAAAGGAACAGAGGATTGTTTCCATTAAAGACCTTTTAACATCAAGGAAGATGATTGTCTACAATAACCCTCAACCGTTTCTGAGAAAAGGTCAGAGTGAGCTATAACCTTCTATCAAAACAAAGCCCAGCAGATGAATTCCTAGTGTTGTTTCAAAACTGTCCCAAATGTTTGTCTTAAGCTTTTCCAACCATGACTAGTTCTCATTACCATAGTCTACATATTGTCACTGCAGTTGTAAAAGGCTAAAATGTCCATTTAATAATGGCAAATTATTTATGTGTTCTTAAAAATTATTTAAAACTACTTTAAAGTATTTTCAAATGCTTCATATTTGAATGTTTATGTAACATGTGGAGTTACTATTTGCTAAACTTTCCTTTAGAGGTGATATTTTATTTAAAATAAATCATAAAAATGTTTTTCCCTAACATGGTAAATGAACACCTATACTTTCTGATTTTCAGTCTCTTTTATAGAATATCAGCATTAGCAAATTTTTCAAAAATATTGACTTATAAAGGACATGGGCCTATTTAAATTACCACTTGACATAGTTACCAAATATTAACCTTGTGATAAGCATAGACAGTATTCAGTATTGGATCATTTCCATTTCCATCTTCAAGAACCAAAAAGTACTAAAGAAGTGGGGAGTATAAAATAATATTTTATAATTATCAGGGTTTCTCCCCACCTGATTATTATCTTTTTTTGTAAATGCTTGTCCAGTGGTATTCTTGGCAACATATTAATACATCTAACCATTTAATTACCACTTGACATAGTCACTAAATGCCCACCTTGTGATTACATGCAAGAACTCAGTGATAGGTTATATAGATTTCCATCGTCAAGGAACTAAAAATCTGGTAAAGGTATTCAGATAACTATGCTACAGAGCAGAATGGAATTTCTTAAAATCCACCAACACTAAAAATAAAATCAAATTCTATTACTATTGTCAATAGGACTCTGAGTGGTCTGACTTATGCTCCTCTCCCCCAGCTTCACATAATGCACTCTTAATCATCATAGTTCACCAATGACCTGGCACAGTGTCATTTCTATTTCATGTCATTTACTATAGCAAGTCACATGGATGAACCAAAGGACATACTACCTACAATGGGAAACTCTGAAAAGTACTTGACAAAGGTTATTCGTACAGAGAGAGCTAAAGAATCAGGGTCACTAACACAACCTACCATATCAGCTTATGTGAAAACATATATAATTTTGTGTTTTTATGATTCCTTACTCCATTTTTACCTGATTACACTGACTTCAAAGTAGTTGATATCCCCACTTTACTTCTGACAGATTGTTGGTCACATAGCACATTGGTCATGTGGTTGACCACACTCTCCGACATGGCCATGGGTTTTTGCTTTGGAGATATGTATTTTGGACTAAAAAATATAATAATGACTTTGGACATACATCTCCTAGATTCAACTGTACATACCTTGAAACAAACATGTCATCCCAGAAATATGTATATTAATTTATAATGCCCTGGAGAGCCTCACCTAAATTTCTAGACATAATGAATACCCTATAAATGCTGCCTTTTAACTGACTACTTTATCCCATTTCAAAATATAGGTGACTACTATGTTTCTGTGATCCTGATCATATGGAGGCATAAATATTCAAATCTGTAGTAGGCGTTTCACCTGCATCGACTAACCTGATTAAGGTTGTAGGACTAATCAAAAACAAATGCAATAAGACTTAATTCTTTTAATTCTATCAATATGAAATTTCTAATTTCCTTGATAGAAATAAATACCTAATATCATGCCTCTCAAACTTGAATGTGCATCTGAATCACCTAGGGATATTGTTAAAATACATATTATAATTCAGCAGCCTGGATGGGGGCATAATAGTCTGTATTTCTAACAAAGTCCAGCTGTCATTGATGCTATTGGTCCTCAAACCACACTGAAATGGCAAAGTGTCTAAAAGATTCAGTGGTACCTATTTCTGACTAAAATTCATATCCATGAGTCTCATAACAACTGTATTTAAAGTAATGAGAAGTGAACTCAACATGTAGACTACTCTAGGATTTATTTTTCATACCTCAGAGATCAGCCATACTTTTCTCTGCTGAAAATTAATAGAAATAACAACTATTGAATGCATTATTGTGGGCTCTGGTTGTTGGCAATGAATGCAGAATTGCACCTGGACAAGTAATTTGGATCAATGCTCATGAGAATGTACTGATAATTCAGTATTTCTCACTTCAGAGTAAACCATCAGTTGTTGTGTTCATCAACTAATAAAATGTATTGATTTACTTGTAAAATAAGATGCAATATATTTTGGATGAAGACACATTTTATTTACTCAGAAATATTTAGTACCTACTAGAACATGACATATGTACTGTATGTAGGTGAAACAGTGATAGATGACATATGATACCTATTCTCAGTGGACTTACAAAACAGGGAACAAAAATGAATAATCAGATAACAATAAAACAGAAATGCTAAGGAAACCTATACAAGGAAATATGAAAATCTCTCAGCCAGAGTCCTGTGTAGGATCTTTAATGAACCATGGGGAGCTAAGGACTTATGGCATCAGTGGAAGTACCCAGTGTATTTTAAAATTAATTGAAGGAAAGATAATATGGTAAAATTTCATTCAAACCTAGGAATCCAACCAATCAATTTTAGTCAGGGTTTACACTTTTCCTGCTCTCTGAATATTTACTTTTTTTTTTTCTTCAGTAAACTAAGTTGATCTTTGGACCCACAGAGCTCTGCTCAGAATTGATTACAGCACTGTACTGCAAGCAGTGCCTCAAATAACTGTCATTTAGCTCAGTCGTTTCATTATAACACTGAAGAGAAAAAAATTTAAAAATCAATTTCTGACTGTGGTCATTGTCTTTGTGGAGTTTGCAGTCATCCCACATCTTCATGCAATTCCTCCAGGTGCTCCCGTTTCCTCCCACACCTGAAAGATGTGCATGTGGGGTGACTTAGCATGTGTACACTGTCCCAATCTGAGTGATTTTGGGTGTGGGTATGAGTGTACCCTGAGAGGGAAAGGTGTCCTGTCCTGGGTAGGTTCCCTCCATGCACCCTGGGCTTCTGGGACAGGCTTCAGCCACCATGACTCTGAACTGGAATAGGAAGGTTAAGAAAGAATTCTCTTACTTGTTTTCACTGACCTTCCTTAAATGATTGAATAGCTCATATTTATTTCAATGTTTATATTAGAAGTGTTTTGAGTCTTCATTAGGAGCTCAGTGATGTATTTGTGACCAGACATATGCCATAGGAACTTGACTATTGTTTATATCAATTAGCTTATTGTAAAATAGGCTTTCTTATACATCATTTGATTAAAGTTGCAATTCTAAGAACCTTAACAAATTAAGTAAAGACTTACTATATAGAGCTTGAAAGACAGAATTAATTTGGGTAGTTTGGAGAATGAAAACAGTGATAGAAAATGGAATCAGGAGTAAAGATAAAAGACAATGGGATTTTGGGATTTGTTCATTTGGAAAAATCTGGGGGCAGGAGGTAGGGGGTGAACAGCTAGCTGTTTGCTCGTCAGGACAGGATAAAAAGAAATGTAATCCAGTCAGTCACATAAAGAAGCATCTTCTGTTTCTGACCCATGCAACCTGCTCTTCCTGTGAGCTACCAAGAATAGGCAGGGTTTCCACTGCTCTGTCACTGGCCAGGGATAGTTGCCAATCTTCCAGAACAGCAGCACATTCAGGTTCTGTCCATAATAGCACCAAATGGGGCCAGGTGCTCTCTCAAGTGTCTGGTCCCATTTTACTTGTGATGTTCTGTGTTCCTTTGACAACCAAGATTATGAGCCACTTGGGTGAGACCAGCTCATCAACAGCACACTAAGTCAGAGTTGCCTTTTGTGTGGTGCTCAAAATCAGTACAAAATGCTATTGGGCTTAGTTACTTTTTCAACCCAAAAAGTAATAAGAAGAGATAAAATATTTTCCAGTTGCCCTGGAAGTGGTTCTTCAATCCCTCTTTTCAGTGGGACCAGAAGGCAATTATATTTGTTTAGACAGTTCATCATCATGAAAAGTAATTTTTCAGCATGACACAAAATGAAGTGCTCAGATTCATCACATTTGCAGTGTCATTATAATCTGATAGAAATGCTTCACAATTGGGAAGTAGCTGGATAAAACTACTGATACGTATTTTTACAAGAAGCTGTTCTAAGTACCTCTGCATAAGATTCATTAATTCTTAGTGCAAAATTCAAGCATGACCCAGATATCAGCACACCTGTTATTTTGTCATTTATATACCACCAACCTGGGCAATCTTTGACTAAGGGCTCATAAGGAATATTTATGCATCCTCAGATTTATTCAAACTGTTTACAGGGATTGTGCTCATTGCAATAGAACCTATCAATAAGTGTTATAATTTGGTAGGCAGCTCTTTTGGGCCATAATGGGCAGCTATCACTAATAGAAATGGATGTAATAATCATGTCCATAGGACGTGCAGCCCCTGTGACAGAGTGTCTCCAGATAAGATATATTACTAACAATGAAAATTCTCAAAAGTCTCTGAAAGGCAGTGTTGCTTTAGGAAGAATGTGTTCACTATAAATCTCCTTCCTTTGATGTAAAGAAAATCGTACTTCTTTTTCTCAATGCCTGACTCAATATACTCTTCTTGCCTGAAATTTACCATAAGCACAGAGGATACTTCAAACAAATCTTCTAGTCTCATATTAGACAAATACAAATTTAGACACTTCATTTCTATGGAGCAATTAATGATAAATGATAGCTGACTGATGATTAATATACTTTTTCTCTTCTAGTTCTTGTTCAACCTAACAACCCTGTCCCTAATTTTCTCAAACAGAGAATAAAAATAATACATAGACAGATATAACCACTCATAAATGAAAAATGGACAAAAGGTTTGTAAACATTCTAAAAAAATTAGCTTAGAAGCACTTTCATTTCTTGACTCACTGATATGTTAGATTTTTAAAACATAAATTTATATGGCTATTGCTTTATATGGGTAAGACTTCATCCATCAGTTTCATCATCTTTTTTGGGAAGTAACAGCTTTATTGAAATATAATTACATACCATACAATATACCCATATATAGTGTACAATTCAATAGTTTGTAGTATATTCAGAGTTGTAAAACTATAACCACATCCATTTTAGAACATTTTTATCACCTATAAAAGAAACCTTGTACCTCTAGCCATCATCCACCCCAAGCCTCTTATCTTTTTCAACCCTAAGTAATCACTAATCTTTCTATCTGTATATGTTTGCATATTCTGAATATTCCATATATATGGAATCATAGGATTTTATAATAATTTTTTACCCCATCGTGTTTTTCCTGGAGTTGCCCTACCTTTATATAGATAAATATATTTCATATTCTTAAAAATATTATGTGTTTCTGATCCATATATTTACAATGGTGTATAGATATATATATTTTTAAGATTTTATTTATTATTTCCAGAGAGAGAGGAAAGGAGAGAGGCAGAGAGGGAGAGAAACATCAATGTGTGGTTGCCTTTTACCCACTTCCAGCCATGCAACCTGCTCTTCCTGTGAGCTACCAAGAATAGGCAGAGTTTCCACTGCTCTGTCACTGGCCAGGGATAGTTGCCAATCTTCCAGAACAGCAGCACATTCAGGTTCTGTCCATAATAGCACCAAATGGGGCCAGGTGCTCTCTGGCTGGAGACCTGGCTTGCAACCTGGTTATGTGCCCTGCCTGGAGAATCGAACAACTGACCTTTAGGTTTGCAGACCAGCACCTTATCCACTGTGCTACCAGCCAGGGCTACCTACAATGTCTATTATAACTTATATTTAAAACTCTAAAAGTGAACATGTAGTTCAGCATATATATAAATATACTTTAAAACAAGATTTATTTCTAATTTATTATCCCCTTATGATACTGCAACACCAGGCCATGATCAGTGGCCCAGCAGTGGTAGGTATGTGAGACTTGGCACTTTTGTAACATTTTCTTGGGCATTTGCTTTATCTGTCCTACCAGGCAATTGGTATTCTGAGATGACAGATCACATATGCACTCCATTAAATCCTTCATAAATTAGCACAGGTAACCCACAAGATGTATGTATTTTTCCCATTAAAACAAACCATATCTCTTAAGTATTTCTCTTGCAGAATCACTTTCAACTGAAAGCAAACACATAGTTTCCATCTGAAGACTATTTGGGGAAAGTTTTAAGTATCACAAAGCAATGTGGGTTGTCGGTTTTTTGTTTTTTAACGGAAGGATCTTCTCAACCATACCATAGAATTCCATTCCTACCGCGATGTTATAATTGCTGCCATTTATCTGACTGCAGAACAATGAGGTAGGATGGGGCCTGGGACTGGCTGGAGAGCTCCCAGGGTGAGAACAAGATGGTACGCACTGTACAGTGGACCCAACAGATGGAGAAGGCCGCCGATGGTTGGCTCTCTGTTCAGACTGCCTCAGAGACCACTGGCTCTGGGTGACCTGGCTCAGGCTTATTAACAAAAGGAAGTTTAACTCAGCCAGTTTTTCATCAGTAAGGATTTTATTGTGCAATCCACTAAGCATTTCAATTAAAAATGAAATGCAATTTAGACTTTGCTTAATCTCTCAGACTTGTTGTTGTTGTAGTTCTAATATACTTAAAAATAAAAACTCCTATGGTAAAGTGCAATGTATATCCCTGACTTGTAAAATAATTTATTTAAATACTGGGTGGTAGTTAGTTCCCTCTTTAGAAATAGATTGTTCACAGAATGGAAGTTCAGTGAAAATAACATGGCTATGCTTGCCAGTATCAGCAGTTCCAGTCAAAGTGGTTTATAAAACATATCCTGAAATTACTCAGTTGTTACCTCTTAATCATAGAGCCATAAAATTATGTGTTGATTATGCCAAGGTTTCTCCTTACTTCATTCTGGTTTGCTTATAAAAGAGAAGTCTTAAAAAGGCCTTCTCTGTTACCTAGGTTGAAGGTGCTAAAGATTTTTAAAGGGACCTTATCTTCTTTATTTGAAACATTCCAAAAGTAGTTTTATTTGTTTGTTCATTTGCTTTTAATGGCAGAGCTTATTATAATTTTTGCCTTTATATTTTTTGCTTATCTCTGAGGGGTAGCATACTAAAGTGGTTAAAGCAGCTTAGACAAGAACCTAGTATAAAGGAACCATGGACATGGACAACAGGTGGGATTGACTTTGGGGGGAATGGGTGGGTGGGTGGGGGGACAGAGGGGAGCAAAAAGGGGATGGATGTAATACAACAACAATAAAATTTAAAAAAAAAAAAAAAAAAAATTAAATAAATAAATAAATAAATAAAACAAAGATCTCAAAATCACACAGAGTGGGTTAAAACTCTGCAGTACTTACATATATCAGTGTGCCCCATCTAGAAACTAAGGAAAATATAGACTGTTGTGAAGAGTAAATAACATTTATAAATGCTGTTTTAGAACAATATTTAAACATAATGTCAATATAAGAATCAGTTATTCTTATTTTGTTCTAAGTTCCAGAGGTCCCCAAACATACAAATTGTGTTTTTTTTTTTTTTTTAGCTATATATGTATTTCACTGACAATATGTCCCCAGCATTTAAAATTATTAGTGCTTATATTTCAGTGCCTAACACTATAGGTATCTTATAGATAAAAAGATAAGTCATTTTATTTTGGGGAAGCTTCAGTTTGGTTACCACATGTGTGCTATTTAGGATGGTACTTAAGACAGACTGCCTTCACAGCAGGTGTGAAAACATTCAGCCCACAGGCTAAACATGAATCTCAGCTTAATGTCATCTAGCCAGAAAGGCAAGTATCAAGAGCTGGCATTGCCAGTGGTATTTTCCACAGTGTGCAGAGGGAGAGGGAGGGGAGAATGAGGCAAAAAAGGGGAACAATTTAGTCAAGGAACTAGTATAAATGACCCATGGACATGGACAACACCTAGGGATTGACTGTGGGAGAGGGGGTGGGGAGGGTGGGGCAGGAGAGACCAATGGAATGGGGGGCGGAATGGGATAAATGTAAGATAACAACAATAAATTTTAAAAAATATATCCAAGAGGACACTAGAAGTCTTTTGGAGCATTATCCTATAAACACATGTGCTGCGGCTTCCCCAACTACCATAATTCTACTTATAATTGTAAGTCTTCCTTTGCCCTTTTATTAAGTGTCTATGTATATCTCTGTAGCAGTTGTATGCATGATGAGTGTATATGTGGTCAGTCTGCATGTCCTTATGAACTTAAGAACTATGGCTGCATAGTTCTTTTTGAGCACATTGCTCCTTATTGTTTTTCATACACTTTTTGTTGGGTATTCTTTTTTGTGTGGCTCATACCATATTAAAGTGCAACATTACTCTCTTCATGTCATTGTCTTAGTCTATCACTTAAAATTCTAGACAGTTAGAATGGAGTGCTGACCTACTTTACAATTGATAAAATTCCTTAATATAGAACTAAAACTTATATTGTATTGCTAACTGAATATATTGAACACAACTCATTTAGCCAACAATCACTTACACCTACTATATGCCAGAATCTGGAAATAAGGTTTGTTTTTAACCTTCTCATTTTTAAAAGGTACATGAAATATTATACATTGCTATTAACTAAAATATAGCTAAGTGTTTTCTAACATATTGATTTGCTTTCCTTGGTCAACTCTTCATAGAAAAAAATAAAGGATTAACTCTCTTGCTCTAAGCACAAAATAAGAAATTATTGATGAAAGAATATATAAAATTAGATATATTACCAAACAATTAAGCTATGTTAACATAGATATATGTAAATCCATAATAGGAATGAACTTAATTAATTAACCTTAACATCAAAAGATTTTCTTTTTGAGAACAAAGGAAAAACGAGGACTGTTCATCCTATTAGCATGATTGTTGACTTGAGATTCTTGTAGTCTTGCTCCCAAGGGCCTGCCTTCCCTCACATATGCAAAGCCCACTGTAGTCTGGGCCATGTAAGGGCTTGTGTGTCTGTAAAGAAGACAATCTCTAAGTTTGGCCTCATATAGATAACCAAGTACTTCATACCCTTGAAGTTTAAAAGCTTGGGCATACTGGTACAGGCATTTTTCAGTCAGATTGCAAAGTAAACACCAGTTGCTCAATCAACCTGAATAGGCCAAAAGGAGAGTAGGTAAGGAGTAGTGCAAACTGAAACAGATGAAGATTTCAACATGGCTGCCAGGTAGGCTTCCCACTCTTCACTGGCTTCCTTTGATGTGTGATTTTCAAAGCAGGTGTTATTTTTATTGCAATCACATTGTCACACTCCATTATGAGGAAGCAATTAAGCCCATAATAAGTAAAGAGGTGATGTTTGTTTTTTTGTTTTTTTTAATTTCATACAACCGTTGATTTGTCCGATTTTGAAAACAGACAGGAAATTTTCAATTACACCCTACAAAATACCTTTTCTTTTTCATTCTGAGTGTTTGAAAAGCAAATGTATCTTGGATCCAGTGCTTTTGTGTTTACAAGTCTGGATATGATTTAGTAAGCTTTAAAGAGATAACAAACGCATAGTAAGGAAATCAGATTTACATAATTTTGTGCTTGCTTACAGAACACTGCAGTTGAGATTATCTTTTACATTTGGGAAGATGGTTTTAATATGATAAGATAAAATACCACCTACAGTACATTTGATCTTGCTAGTTTGACTTCTTAAAATAAATTATGGGCTGATTTGTCATAGTGACTTTTAACATAAATTGCCATTATAACCTAAAGAAGCAATTTTAAAAGAAGCTACTTTTCCCCTCATCTACATAAAAATATTTAGGTTGTTTCTGCATTATTCTTTTCCCTGTGCAATTTATTTGCTGTAACATTACATGGCAGGAACAACAAAAATCCATGCTTTGTTCATTCCACCCATTCTTCTATTCATGCATGATAAGTAGCAAAAAGCAGCTTAAATGGAGAAATTGCACAAGCGAAAAAATGTCAGCTTCATTTTTTGTATATTACAAAAGTGTTTTTTAGAGGAGTGTTTATGTGCATTTTTCCTTGCTGGAAACACAATTAGATTGTCATCTTAGGGAAATAAAAGGAACCCAAAACTTTACACTTTACTCTTTTTTTCTTTTCTTTTTTTTTTTTTTTCTTTTCTTTCTTTTTTCTTTCTTTCTTTTCTTTCTATATTTTTGCAGCTTTAGTAGATATTGTAAATAATGACTATTATACTTCAAACATCTTTAGCTGTAAGAGTGGGATTGCTAGAAAAAAAAGAGGACACCACTCTAACCCAAAGGACTCGAGAAGCAGACCCACTTATGCAATCATGAGTCTCTGGGGACCGTTTGATGTTTTTTGCCCTGATTTTTGCTTTAGGTTTTGTTAGCATTATGCTTGACTAAGCTTTCTGTTGCCGCATCTAAATTCTATTTGTCCAAATTTGCCATGATGCCTATTTTCTGTAGCATCTGTATTTATTATTTGACCATAAAGGAGTTACAAAATGAGCATGGTTATGTGCTTACTAGGATTAGTTATTCATTGATAAGTATTCAGTTGCAAGCATTTTACATTTAAAAGGTGTGAGTGAAAGGCACACACAGCTTCTGGTCTAGCTTTCTTGCAATACTCTGGGCGGAGATTACATGGTCGTAAAGATTATCTCATTCAGAGCTCAGCATGGAATTGGAGTAATCTTGAATTTGTAAATGGCTCATGATTATTTATAATATCTCCTTTCAACTCAAATGGGACAATAGTACTGACCTCTGGAGTCTCCGATTGAAATCTTTGTTTTTATTATTTGCAAAACTGAGGAAAGCTTTGTAAAAAACACAAACAGATATAGCACAGGATTATTCAATGTTATCTAAACAAAAACTTGAATTAAAGATAGACAAAGAGGTTCAAAGGAAAATTTATTGAAGTAAAAAGAGAAATTCTGCCCTGCCTAACATTCACACGCTTTATGCCCCTCACCCTGGAAGAACTCAAAATAGTCTAGCCCACTCTGAAATTGCTTTCTTGGAGCTGAGAACACTTATTCCATGTGCTGCTCATTTGATGCTCAGTCATACCACTTTGATATTTCTTTTGGTTTTCTATTTCAAACTTTGGTCTGTTTAACCCTTGCATTGCTTTCGATAGTTTATGTGAAGTGTCCCAGTGTGGAGGAGATTAATCATTGGTTGTACTGGTTTTCTATTATTAGGAAATAATTGCCGTGAATGTAGTGGTTTAAAACAACCCAAAGTTATTAACTCATAGTTCTGTAGGTCTGAAGGGCAATATGACTCAACTGTGTTCTCCATGTATGAGTATAATTTTGCAAGGCATCCACAAGCTTTAGGAAAGAATCCATTTTCAAGTCATTCAGATTGTTGTCAGGCTCCAGGTTCTTTTGGTTATGGGGCTGAAATCCTCATTTCCTTTCCAGCTGTCAGACTGAGGCCACTCTGCTTCTAAATGTCCCTCCATTCCTGAACACAAGGGCCTCTCTCTCCTCAAGTCAGCAACAGTAAATTGCATCTCCCTCTGGGTTTTAGTCTCTGAGTTCCTCTTCTGCAACCAGTGAAGAAAACTGCCTACTTTTGTTTTTAAGATTTTATTTCATTATTTCTAGAAAGAAGGGGAGGGAGAGAGGCAGAGAGAGAGCGAGACATCAATGTATGGTTGCTTTTCACCTGCCTCCAGCCACAGATCTGACTGGAGACCTGGTTTGCAACCTTGTTATGTGCCCGGCTGGGAAATTGAACCTGCGACCTTTGGGTTCGCAAGCCGGCCCCTTACCCACTGTAAGGGCCACAGCCAGGGCCACTGCCTACTTTTAAAGCAGCCCACAATACTGAAATATGCCCACCCCCACATCATTCCATATTTTAAGGTCAGCTGACTTGGGACTTCAATTACATTTGTAAAATCCTTTCACAGCAGTACCTGTAATAGTGTTGGTGTCATCAAACAGGGAATGGGAATCTTGAGAGATAGGGTTTACCTGTCATACCCAGACAATTCTGTACAGAGCAGATACTAAATAAATATTTCCTAAATGAATCCACAAATGCATGGACAAATAAATAATAAAAGAGACACTTTCAGAAGTTGGAGGCCTCTTCACACCTATTACTAATAGATAAAACTGAGCCTCTAGGTAAAAAGAGTTTGATAGTCATTACACTTTATGGGCCATGAGTGACTTGATCACCTAAAGAGTACCATTCTTTTTTTTTTTTTTTTTGTATTTTATCATAATTTTTATTTTTTTATTATTTTTTAAAATTTTATTGTTGTTGTATTACATCCATCCCCATTTTGCTCCCCTCTGTCCTCCTCCCCACCCACCCATTCCCCCCAAAGTCAATCCCACACCATTCTTTTGTTTAACAAATGACAACCGATTTAAAAGGGACTTTATTTTCCTTAAAGACCTAATTGTTAGCACCTGAGAATTATGATCTAGAACCAGATCACTTTTGTAAACTGACTTATACCTCTTCCAATGCTCAAAATAACCCATGGTTATTAATAACCTATCCTACAGACAGAAAATCAAAGCTCACAGCACTTCAGTATTTTTCTTAAGGTCTTAATTCTTTATACTAAAAAATTTCTAAAAATTCTTTATACTAAAACCAGTTAACTTTCCAAAAAATGAAGGGAAAGTCATATGATGTAACCAAAGAATTAAATGAGGACTTAACAAAAACACTCTGGGCAGTCCTTTACATCCTTGCTATCCTTTATTATACTTCTTAAACATATTAAAATAGTTATTCCACTCAGTATTTAACCATGGAAATACATCTTGTCTGGAATTAAAATAGGAAGTTATCTATGTCAAGCAGAAGAGTCTAGCTTTTTCTATTAGGTCTTAACAGCTGGAAATGGACCTGTGATCTTTACCTACTGGTGAAGTAATGAAAAGGTAATCTCTTCAAATGAACAAGCAATTAAATATGTCTTTAATTGGCACCTAAGAAATATTGACATCCAATTTTTTGTCTAGGATTTGTTAGTTTTCACCTTTCTTTTAAATTTTATTGTTGTTGTATTACATCCATCCCCTTTTTGCTCCCTTCTGTCCCCCTCCCCACCCACCCATTCCCCCCAAAGTCAATCCCACCTGTTGTCCATGTCCATGGTTCCTTTATACTAGGTTCTTGTCTAAACTGCTCCCCTTCCTTGCCTCTTCTTCCCCCCTTCCCCTAACTCCCGTCCCCCTGACTACTGAAGGCCTATTCACTGCATTCATATATTTGGTTCTGTTTTGGTTGCTACTAGTTTTGTTCATTATTGTCCTGTAATGGGTGAGATCAAGTTTTCACCTTTTAAAAAATAACTTTTTTAAATCTATTTTCAGATTGGTGATCAGGAGATCAAATTATATTTTTACTGACTTAAAATCTCTTTCTTCTACCACTCACTTTGCTTCTTCTCAGCCACTCCCTTTCACTTAAAAATCCTTTTCATAAAATGTCCACATTACATTGTGTTTTATTTCATTATCAGCAAACAACAAACTAAGGCTTTTCCCGGGTTATTTTTCTGTAGCTGGTAAGTCCAGATCAAGTCTGAGGTAGTTTTCATAGTCCTATAAGTGACTTTGAGCTTGACCTAGGATGCTGTCTTTAGCATTGTTCCTTATGAAATAAAAATGACACTATGGCTATCCTAAAGAAGAAAAATCTTACCCAAAAAACATCATGACAGATTGGGGAATACTGAACTAGTCAATTTGTGCATTTCATTGAACAGCCTGAACAATACAAATTTGAATGAAGCTTTCAATACACAAATAAACCAGTTCTGTAACAATAGACACTGCCATTGTGTTTCAGACAGTATGCATTGTGCAGCCAGCCAGCTGCATCAAAGAAATGGGAATTGGGATTTGTTTTTAATGTCAAATTGAAATCTTAAAAAATGTTATTGTTGTTCTATAATAAACAGGAATGCTGCTTAATGAGAAATTCTATTTATACTATTGATGAGTTTCTTGTTCCTAATTCAGACATGTGAATAAAGCTGTTCTATTATTTCTTATAATGTGGTATCTGCTATAATGCTTAAAGAATGCATCATTTTGTTCACATATGCAGGATATCAGAAGAACATCTTAGATAGGGGTAGGAAAGAAATAGTTTAATATAGAAAAGGAGAATGGGACAGAGGGGAGGAAAAAGGGGATGGTTGTAATAAACAACAATAAAATTAAATTTAAATATATATATATATGTAAAAGGATTCTGGTAAGATTAGTAGAAACATACGCAATGCTTATTATAACCTTTTTATACTCATTTCTTCAGGGAAAAATGTGTAACAATGTGATATTAACATTTAATACCTTTTCCCTTTTGGTGAAAGGAGAAAATAATCATCAGTTTTTTCCTAATTTTAAGATTTATAAAAGTACATCCAAGTTCAGTTACACAGCCCAAACCTTTTTATAATAAGACATGTCTCTAAGAATATACAAGAAAGGAACTGGCTTAATGGTAGTTTTCCTTAAATCTTGCAAATAAATGTACAGGGAATTTTTAAAAGTCTTCTTAACCATTAGAACAATACTAAAATTTCTCATTAACTGTGATTATAATTAAATTTAGTATAAACTAGAAAATGTACATTAGAATATACATGTATAAATGTTACTTTTTTTTTTTTTAATTAGAAATGACTTACTTAAAAATTAATTTACCAGAAAGGTAAGAACTATTAATTCCATCACACCAAATTGACAAATTTATTGTTTTCAAAGTAGACTTTGCTTTCTAGGAATCTATGTTTCCCTTAATTCCTTTTTCACTTTTCAAGTTTTTAAGTTCTGATCCCAAGCATGAATAATAAAATGAAGTTAGTTCTTTACTTTAAAAAATAATTGCATTTTATGTAAAGATATTCTGAATGCTAATTTTCTGATTTCATGTGTACCTTTGAGATATTGAAGAATCAACACATAATCTAGACATATATGGAGAATTTTATAGATACTTATTCTTTTGATTCTAGGCAATGTTCTTATTCTTCTTTATAGAAATAAATTAACCATATCTATTAGATCTCTAATATGACAGTTATTCAGGTACCACTAATATTTATTTGATCAAGAAGTATCATGAGCTTCAAAATGTTCGATGCATTAAAAAATTCAAGTTGAACACATTATGAGAGATGTAAAAACTTACATTGACTCTAGGTCTTGGAAAATATTTCAAATATTTGATAGTTAAAAAAATAATAATCACTTCTACCATGTATATATGAAATAAATTCATTTGTGTTTTATTGCTTGACATGATTAATTAAATTGATGTGTAACCACTAGATAATTTATTAGATTATAAAATTATTTTGATCATATTTTATTTAAAACCATTTTAAGATTGCATTGCTTCACTCAATATTAATAAGCAGTAAGAGTTGTAAAAACCTGAAGCAAGACACTGAATAAATTAATATGGGCAGTGCAATGTGCTGGAAAAAACACAAACTCAAAGTATGGAGAAATGGATTCTCTGTGCAGTTCTTCTCTCTTTAAGCTTCAGTTCTTTTGGCATTATGACATAACCATAAAATACCTTTCTCTAACTAGATTTCTGATATGATTATACTTTGTCAAGTATAATCAAGTCAGAATGCTGGAATTTTAATAATACGTGATTTGGTTTTTAAAAATCATCCCATTTCTTCTAGAGTAGAATATTTTGTTTCTGCTTGACTATAAGAGTTCCTCAAAGCCAAGGATTAGGTCTTGTTTGTCTGTGTATATTCAGCACTGAGCAAAATACCTAACACAAAGCAGGTGCTCAGTAAGCATTTGCTTAATAAATAATAATGTGATTACTATTATAAAAATCCATTGTTCCTAAATTACTCATTTTCTCAGTTACCCAAGTCAAAGATTAATTTTTCAGTTTGAGGTTTTAATGAATATACAGTTGACCCTTGAACAACACTGGGGTTAGGGGCACCAACACCCCATGCAGTCAAAAATTCATAGATATCCCTAGCTGATGGCACAACGGAAAAGGTGCTGGCCTGCAAACCCAAAGGTTACTGGTTTAATTCCCCAGCCCATGGCACATAACCAGGTTGCAAGCCAGGTCTCCAGCCACATCTGTAGCTGGAGGCAGGCGAAAGGCAACCATACATTGATGTCTCTCTCCCTGTCTGCCTCTCTCCCTACCCTTCTCTCTAAAAATAATAAATAAAATCTTTTTTAAAAATTCATGGATAATTTTTGACTCTCCAAAAATGTAACTATTAATATTCTATTACTTACCTAATTCTTACCAATAATATGAACAGTCAATTAAATCATATTTATGTTTTATGTATTATGTACTATATTATTATAATAAAATAGGCCAGAGAAATATTAAGAAAATAATTTAAAAGAAAAAATACATTTATAGTATTTATTGAAAAAAATCCATATAATAGTGTACGTGGACCTGTTCAGAGTTCAAAGCTGTATTATTCAAGGGTCAGCTGTGTTTTAGTTAGGGATAACTGAGAAGACTGCTAAAATAGTGGCTTCTATTAATAAATTAAAGGGCTTGTCTTATAAAATGACAAGGCTTCTCCTCATGATTTGTGATTAGAGGAACTATGGATATATCAGCTGGTAGACAGAAAAATGTATTACTGCACTTCCAGGAAGCCTTACTTTAGTTATAGTCAAAAGCTACTTCAAAAAATAATGTAAGTGACCAAATTTGCAATATCTATCAAAAATCAAGCAGAAATAAGTTTTTCCAATGTAATAGTTTGAAAACTTCCCACCCCTTTAAAAAAATATCTTAACTAATGATATATCTTGATGAGATGAGCATTATAGCATCTATATTTTGCAGGAAGAAAATTAATAAACATCCTTTAAAATCAATGTTAATCCATAGTGCATACTATGTACAGTTCTACAATTACTGTGCAAATTTATTGATCTTTTCTTCTTTTTATCTTTGGATCAGACTTCCCTGACAACTAATTTTTGTATACGCATTCCCAAGTTCCTTTCAAGTAGTTGTACTTCCCATTTTCTCATCTTAGGCAGAAACTATAAGGTAGGCTGAAGTTTGATAAAGGAAAATTTCAAGGTTGTAAGGAGTTGAGTATTTTTTTAAAGATTTTATTTATTATTTTTAGAGAGATAGGAAGGGAGAGAGGCAGAGAGGGAGAGAGATATCAATGTATGGTTGCCAATCACCTGCCTCTAGCCACGGACCTGGCTGGAGACCTGGCCTGCAACCTAGTTATGTGCCCTGGCTGGGAATTGAACCAGAAACCTTTGGGATTGCAGGCCAGCACCCATCAACTGTGACACCAGCCAGAGCCAGGAGTTGAGTATTTTATAGTTGAAATTATAATAGAAATATAAGAGCCATGAGTGCTTTTAAATATTTAAGAAATATAATAGGAGACAGAAATTTCATTAGGCAATGTTGCTGGTATAGCAGAAACCAAAATGATGATGGTGTAAAACAGTGGGAAATATTCCTGGGATAAAAATCTACAAGGGAAAAATATCAGATTTAATTAAAATTTTAAGACCCTTTTTCCATTATTAAAGGTATGTGCCTACTAACAATGTAATTATTACAGACCTCACAAAATTAAAGCAAATGAATTACTATAACCCAAAAAGAATTGAGACGAAGAAAAAGAATAATTATTTACTTTCGATCAATGTATTCAAAGTTAATTTATTACACATCTACCATGTGCAAAGCACCATGCATTGTGAGGGAATATGAAATTGCATTAGGCACGGTACTTAGAACCTATTGTTCTTGCATGCTTCATTTAGAGTACTACCTTTATCTGGGTCCTCCCAAAAATGAGCAGCTCGCTTATAGATGATTATCTTGGAAAGAAAGTTCAAGGAACACTGGTGGCAGATTGGAACAAGTTAAACAGAGGAGGGAAAACCAGTGCAAGAAAGTATTACTGAGCTGGTTTCTGCTGTGAGTAACAGGACCCCATCCTCCCAGGGACCCTCTGAGGCACCATTTGGAATATACCTCAGAATTGTTTGCCTTGCACACAGCTGGTTATCATAGCAGCTGCTAAAGCAAAAAGGCAGTAAGAGAATGCAAGACAAGACAACAAAGATCTGTGAAACAAATATATTTTGCAAATTTATCTTATGCGGAACTAAAAAAAGCAGTTATTTATTAAACCACTGTTATGCACATCCCTGTGTTGGCCACTAGGAAAGAGGAAAAAGAGCAGTCAAGAGAGATGAAAAATCAAGATCCCTGCTCTCTAGGAGCTCACACTCTAGGTGAGGAGATAAGTCAGTGGGCAGGACCATAAGGGGGCAATTTGAATTGCTATGGGGCCTCATGGGAGGGAGCAAACAATGGTTAAAGGGACAAGCAAATGGTCATAGTGATAAGCCTTAAATTAGATTCTTAATGAGAAGTAAAAGTATGGCCTATGGAGGCTGGAAATTTGGGAAGAAGTAAAAGAAGGTGATTCAAAGAAGAAACACAGATTGCAACCCGAGGGGTTAATGGGTCTGGTTTACTCAGAGAATTGTGATCTCCGTAGAAGAATTACTTATGAAAACTATATCCCAGGGCACAGAACAGTATCTGGAGCACAATAAGTGCTCAGTAGATATTTTTAGGTACTCCAGCATTATTTGTTTAATGAACAAATTGTTAATGAATGAGTTTTCTGATCTTCATTTTTAGAGCTGTGCTTTACAAAGAATATCTTGTTGGTGTGGTTGTTGCTGTTTCAAATTTAAAGGATTTTGCGGTACACAGGCAGGACCTCATTCCAACAACTAAACACTTCTTGGGCCAAAGTAGGGGCTTACGTGGGTCTTCTATAAACACTAATGTGTCTTAAAAGTGGCTATCTAATGGACACTCATGTGAGCACCAGCTAAGCTCTCACTAAGCAACACTGTGAGGAAAATGCTTCTCTTCCCTTTGCTCAGCTGAGAAAACTGAGACTTAGAGGTGCTAAGCTTGTATATAACGTGCTTGACACAAATATAGTCTCCATCCATAAATAATGCATTCAAATAAAAGTCACAGATAAGAGGACTCTTCAGCAATTCTCTCAGTGTGTGTATTACTGTTTTTAGCATGTCTGCAGAGACATCTAATAATACAAGATCTTCTTTCTGGTAAAACAGAACCAGTCTTCTACAATGGTTGTCAATATTTTCAAAGCCTGAATTCTTGATTGATGGCATTACCTTCCTTAAAGTATACTTTTTTTTTATCTCAAGCTTTAAGGTAAAATTTCATTCAACTGCAAAAATTAAAACAATTTATCTACAGTTCTCTGAAATAAGTGCTTTGTGGTGCCAATCACTTAATCGAATCTAGGAGTGATACAAAGTTAAATTAAATATGATTTTTGTTTAAAGGAACTTAGGCTCTACTAAAAGAGGAAAATGTAGGAATGATAAAGTATAGGCAAAAGCAAATGGCTATAAGAGGAAAAAGGAAATGCTGATTGATTCCAACTAGAGTTAAGTAGTACATCATGGGTGGCCTTACAAACATAGAAACAGAAAGTCATCATACTTGAGTTCTAGTCTCTTTTTTGCCTCTAACTTAAGCACATCATTCAATCACCACCAGCCTCATCTCCTCATCTAGGCTCTCCCCAATAATCTTCAGAGTTCTGATAGATTCTAATGTTGTGAGAAGCTTGAATTGAAAGATGGTTTCTATTTCAACATGTGGGGTGAAGAAATGCATCCCAGAAGATGCCAGAATGTGAGTAAACACACAAATGCTTGGGCATTCCCGAAAACAGAGAGCCTTTCTGCCTCCTGTGGCTATGGCAGACCCTCTCAGAGGGCAGAGACTGGGCTGGAAAGGTAGCTTTGGAGAAGTTTATGAAGGGTCTTGAATTCCATACAAAGTCATTGAATTTTATTAAGGTTTTTTTTTTAATAGCCAAAAGATAGTGGAAATGATGAGAGAATCATTGAAAGTAACTGAAAATCAACCTGGAGTATAACAAGTGCAACAATTTACATGATCAGAACTACAAGACCAGATAATCACTGGCTGTTACTGCATTTGAAAAGCTAAGGGGGAAAAAATGGAAGGCAAATGGAGTATTCAAAAAATGGGAAAGATACACTTTCTGAAATTCTTGATCTTTAATACTAAAGGAAAAATGTTGCAGAATAATAGAAAAGAAGCTAGTTTAGGATAACTCTCCTAACACAACAGAGATAAAGAATAAAATAATAAACAAGTGAATTTGATCATTAAAGCTCTAAGTTGAAACACTACAGAAACAAATAATTTCACACTCACATAGCCACACATAGAGAACCTTAAAAATTCCTTCAGCTGGCAAAAATGTTTACCGGTTTGCAACTTCTCCTATTTTTTACCACACTAGCAATGTCACATTGATGATACAGCTGATAGCAGTGACTATTAGTGACCTTAAGAACACAGCTGGGCTTCTATTTTTATTCCTGTGAAAACCTCTTTTCTTCAGTTAAATGATGCCTTAAAAGACCCAACCTAAAATCTATGTAGTCAAGATAATCTGTATTGCATGTTTGTGTATATATATTTCACACTACAAAGCCAACTTTTAAAACACATATAGTACACGCAGAGACACAGATGCACATGCCAAAATATATGATAACACATATGTGAAAATCCATTTGCAAACCCACCTGAACTGAATAACTGTACTTTGCTCAAATTCAAAGAACCAGTTAAGATTATACAAAATTACTTCTTTTGGCAATACACTTTTTTGAAGATCTGCTGTTGATTCATGTAAATAACTTCTGATTTGCTAAATAAGTAAACAAAAAAGCCAACACATTTAGATGATATCAGTGAACAATTCAGGCATTGAAACTTTTCCAGTACTATGAAGGACAGAAAAAAAGGGAGCAAATTTGTTTCTGTTTGGGTGATTGCATACTTATTCACTTTTGCTCAAATTAAAGGTAATAGTCTTGGAGAGTTTTATCTGGCTATTTGCATATAGAATTATTTGTCTGCAAATAGGCAGATTTCTGAATATGGGTAATAACAGAGACAAACATATGTTTAATATTCCTAATGTAGTTGATGTTGAGTAAATAGAGTTGTGTACCATGATTTGGCAAAATGGCTATTCAGCAAGCAGAAAAGGATTTAAGGATGATGGTCTGCCAGAGAAATAGCTTGGTAGTGGCTGAGAACAAGCTAACAGGGAAACTCCGTGAGTCATAAAGAGAATGGAATGGCATGTTTTTGCTAGCCATTCACTTCATTGTTCATAACACAAACTGGAAATATGTTTTGTGAAAATAATTACTTTCTATTTTATGTTGGTGAAAGTTTGGTCTGTAAAAGATATTGGAACGTCTACTTTTCTTTTCTTTTCTTTTTTATCAAGTGAAAAACTAAAAGAAAAAAAGTAAAATATTAGAAAAAGTACTAAATATAGACTTTCTATAACCTTAGGCTTCTAATTTGAGAAAAGTGTACCACTATGCACTGGTTAGGCTGATTTCTTCTAAAGACAGAAAGACTGAAGGCTGACTGGTGGGAATTCAAAGCCCTTTATACAATTTTTACTTTCCCTATATATAGTAGAGCTAACTATGATAGGGGCTCATAAATTAAACCTTACTCTACCAGACTGAAAGCTGCTTCGAAAGTGGACCCTGTTGTGGTTATCTCTGTATTTGAGAAAACAGTGTTATAGTACAATAAAGGAACCTTGTGTAAAAAAAAATCTATAAGCACATACATTGGTATCCCAACCACATGACAGCTATGCTACTCAGGCATTCCTCAGTGCCAAAGTCAAAGGGAAGAAGATCTTGAGGGTCTAAGTACTAGAGAATGCAATGTCCGCAAAAACAAAGCCCTTCCCTTGAAAGTCAATGTATACTGGATGTGAAATGTACATGAGAAGACATGGTTTGTCTCTGCTGTGTTTTTAACACAACACATCCCATTTTAGGGCCTGAGCCATCTGACTATCTAGGAAGCAGTACAAAAAGAATGATGAGATGATGTCCTCTGTGCTGAGACCGGCCTAATTCCTCCAGACGCCATAGTTAAGAATTGTATATCCATTCTAGTGCTCTTCTAATCCCCTAATCTCCCTCCACCAGGCATTTAGGCAAAATTAAGTGATACAGAAATCTGGGTATGATCTGAGTTTCTGGATAGCTCTTCCACCTCCTGAGGGTTTTAAAGGGTAGATATTGCTAAAGAGAAAACTAAAGTATCTTCTAAGCAAACTTTCTCCACAGTGTGTAATGAAATAGAATTACACTGTTTTTTGGGGTTTTTTTGTTTTTTTAAGTGACTCAATGGTGCATAATTTCTGAGTAAACTAATGTGTACTCTATTTTGAATCCACATTAATCACTTTCTTTCATGTGATCAAATCTAATTTAGGTGTAAATCATTCACTTTCCATACTTCCTCAGGAACATGTAAGTTGAGGCCAGTTTTTTCTTATGGAAGTAGCTTATAAAACGCTCTACCTAAAATGGCAACAAGAATCTTAAAACTATGACTCAAAGCTAGTTTAGTTAAAGCTTGGGTAATTTAAGGAAGTTGCCTAGGCAAGTAATTGATATTACACCAAAACTAAATATTTCACAGTTACATTTGCTTTTGCCTAAAAATAAAAACTGGAGCAATCCAAGGGCAAACTGCCAACTCTGAAAATAATATGCAGCAGCTGTAAGTAATTGGGAGTAATAATCATAATTAGACAAGATGTAAGATATGTGTTAAAGCCCAGATTGGATCTTCCTGTTGACAACTGGGAGCGATCCCAAAGGACTGGACTCCGCACCTAGCCCAGGTGCTTTTGCTCTAGGCCTGGGAGCCCTGCCAAAACCAAACTCAGCACTAGGTCAGCCATGAAACCACTCTAAAGGCCATGCATCACACTGTTCTCAGTAGGAAAAGAGGGAAGAAGAGGGAAAAGGAAGAAGTCGTACTCCCTGCCTTCAAGGATCCGGTAAGCCAGGAGACTGGCCAATTATTTATCAGTAAATAACATTAAATAAAAGAAGCCCAGAAAACGAAGTGAATAAATACTTTTGAAAGATAACATGGAGAATAGCTTTGTACAACCAAAGAAACATTGATTTCTTAACCAAGCGGAGATTATGAAGTAAAATATGCTGGTTCCATAAAAATCTCTTAAACTAAAGAGATAGCTGTATGGGGATAGGGGTCATTTCTGTTTTGTTCAGAGAATGCCTAGCACATAGCACCCATTGAATTTGCTAACTGAATGAACAAATGAGGAGGGTTTATATTCTGTGTTTAGATGCTGTACTCAGTGCTTTAAATATGTCAACACATTTAATCTTCATGATAACTTCTGAGATGCTACCAATCCTCATTTTCCCATGAAGATACTGGAGTAAGCACAGTTAGGAAATATGTCTAAGTTGGTCCAGTTAGAAAGAGGTGAAGTTAGACTTTGAACCAACAAGGTCTCAATCTATAGTCCATATAATATGCACATTATATTTAAAAACTAGAATGCCTTTAGCTTTACAAGGTGGGAAGACTAAAAACCAGCCTTTTCTGTTGTTTCTTTTAAAGTAACATCTGTGGCATTCTCTATTTCATTCCTTCTTTCTCCTCCTTTTTATTAAAATGGTAAACATGAGGCCCTGGCTGATGGCTCAGTGGATAGGCACCAGCCTGCGAACCCAAAGATAACTGATTCGATTCCCAGTCAGGGCACATAACCAGGTTGCAAGCCAGGTCTCCAGCCAGGTATTCAGCTGGAGGCAGGTGAAAGGCAATCATACATTGATGCTTCTCTCCCTTTCTTCCTCCTTCCCTGCCCTTTTCTCTAAAAATAATGAATAAAATCGTTTTTTAAAAAATGGTAAACATGAAAGCATCTAGCACATTGCTTAAGAGCTGGGTATTTCTTCCCCCACCCCTTTCTCTTAAAGTGTCACCCTTTTGTTTTCTGGCTTGTCTCTTTTTCTTTCCCCTTTACTGCACAATTTGAACTCCCTCTTCTTTCTTCATTCTTTTCCTTAAAACCAAAGTCAATTAAATAGGTAATAGGAAAGAAACAGAACAATTTCCCTCTCACACAATTTGTCTTAAGGTCGAAAATCATGGGAACAACTACTGAAATAAGGTACTTTATCAAAGTTGTCTTGAATAAGACAAATGCATATTTAAGAATATTTTTTGTATTCAATTCCATACACATCTGTTGGATATAATTATATAAACTACAGATGCACACTTTTTAAGGAGAAATGTTCCGTAACTTCCATATGCTCATAAACTAGTCAAGGAGAAAAAATATATACATATATATAATTTATTACAAATTCAAAAAAGAACAATTTCTGAACTCAAGAATAAACATGAAAATAACACTTCTTATTAGGGAGATTAGGGGAATCTCATGGAGAAAGTGGTATGTTAAATCTTTAAGGATGACTAAGACTGGTATGTGGGGAAGAAAAATAGGAAGAAAGATCATTTAGGCTTAAGGATATACTAGTGTGCAAATGACAAGGAGTAATAAAAGAAAAGTGATTTATTTGACAGGAGTTAAGAATGTGTATAAGTTTGGACAAGATGACGGGGCCATGTGACGAAAGTCCTGAATACTGAGCTAGAGAGCCTTAGCTTCCCTCGATAGTCAATGGAGACTTGAAAGGAGGTTTCAGGCTAACATAAGCTCCTATTCTTGCCTCTTCTACAAGTTTTTGATCACAGAATATTCAACCATTTTTAAATTCCAGCTAAACTCCTCTGCTCAAAATTCTCCTATGTCTTCCCATTATCACTCAGAATGAATCTGAAACCCTCATATGTCCCAGTATGGTATTCACAGGCATCTAAAAACATGGCAGAGAACATGCAAGTCTGACCATTCCAAAGGCACAACTGAATGTCTCCTATAAAATTTGGAAGTATATCTTGAGCTCATCTACACTCCCCATGTTTTGCTGCAAGAGGATGAAGCTACACAGTTGGATGCATACTCTTCCCTATATCAGCTGCCCCATGATCTATCTTTTTGCACCAATACTGAAGGGAAGTATTCTGGCTCTGTACAGGTCTTAGAAGGTAAAATGTTAATGGTGAAAGACTTTATTCTTCTGAGAAAAACACTCCAGGCATCATATCCCCTTATGTGTCTATGGTGACAGTATAGGAAATGGATATAACACTTATCATCAATCAATGAATATTACTGAACATTCACTAAGTGCCAGGCTATTTTCTATATCAACAATAAAGATACGGATAGTAAATCTTTGCTGGCAGACATTCTTGGTCTAATGAGGAAAAATTAATATGTGAATATGATGTGATAGATATGTAAATAAGATATCCAATATGATGCCAAATTAATTTGGCAAGTGGGATTTTATAAAGAGGTACCTCTTTTAAAGGAGAGGGTTCTTGAACTGAGTCTTGAAGCTAATTTCTAATAGCTAATTACTAATAGCTAACAGTTATTTTCTATAATTTCTTAAGAGTTTCTACAGCTGATTAGCATTTAACTTACCAAGCAAATCTAATTAGTCCAAATAATACTGAGACTTAAGTGTAGTACAATTAGGCTTGTGCTCTAAATCACTGGGTTAACAAGTCACAACAAAATAAATAATCAGTCAATGAGACTAAGGTTATGTAGTGACAAGATACCCCAAGCCAATGGACCACAATGCCAACGTTTAGAAAAGTGAGACATATATGTACTTAAATGTGTATATTGCTGTATTTTGTAAAACAAGTAATAATAATAATTGTATTTGTATCTGCTGCCTGGACTACATACCTGCCATGACTTTTTGGAGAGCCCTCTTATGTTTGTTCCCTGTATATATTCTAATGTTCTATTTGCCTTTTTACTTATATATAAAACTAGAGTCAAACTTTCCTAAGAAAGGAGTTTTATTCATCTTTACCTGCATCCAAGCCCCAGCACATAAAATATATTCAATATATGCTTATGGAGTATAAATCATGTTATATGACTTAGATTTAGATATCCAACATCACATTTCCTTGATTACATTTACTTTGTTTTTTGGCCTACTAATTATCAATAGCTATTCTACAGTCCATTTCTTATAGTAATTACATGCTAACAATGCAACAGCAGGCTTCTACTTTATTTATCTTTAATGGAGATACTGTATTCACAAAACTAAAAAATAAGTCAATTTGAGACACTGATGGACAAATATATATATATATATATATATATATATATATATATATATATATATATAATTAATTGCAAAAAAGTATTTAGTTTTTAAATATACTATTGCTATACCTTTGTCATGTCTAAGATAATAGGAGGCTGAGTTGAAGATAAAGGCACATAGGGAAAAAAGAAAGCATTGGAGGTATACAAGGTATGATATAAAGGACTATATATGGCCATATATGGAATTAAATAACAAAAAAACTATATTATATTAGCTTTTGTATTCTTAGTACTTAGTACAATGTCTGGTACCTAGTTCAGTGGGTATTTGCTGAATGAATGAAAAGGGTAGATTGAAGATTCTCTGGCCCCTTTTAATTCTGACCTATTTATTTATTTACTTGAATTGTTCATTCAACAGACATTTCTTAAGCATCTACTATGTACCAGACTTGGCCAGACTTTGTGTATGGCAACAGCAAGATAAATAAAACATGAACTAGGAGAGTTCACAATCTGGTAAATAGATACATATAGAAATATTTGCAATGCAGTCAGTATTATAGTTTCATAAAAAGGAATATATAATGGTGGCCTAATGATACACTAGGGTAATCTGCTCAGTTTGTTGGAGGACATTTAGGAAAGACTGTCCCCAAAATGCATTTTAAAGTATGAATATGGAGTTTTGAGTGTTCTTTATACTCTTCCCGCTTAATGTACTATTTAATTAGTTAAGATAATAAAATTTTATCTTTGCTTTGTGTGCTTGGCTTTTAAGATTTATTTCTTATTTATGAAGTCATTGTATATGCTTTATTACTAGTCCTTTACTATTATACTGGTTTTATTGCACTCAAGATTCTTTAAAAACAATAGCAGAAATAACTATGAAATAGGTGTCATTGGGAGGATAACAAGCCAAAAAAGTATTTATTTATATATTTTTTAAATACATCTTTCTAGCTCCTGAATAAGAGAAAATAATTTGAGTTTTGTGGTTTTATATTAGACCTTTTATATATCAAAAGTTGTAAAGCTGTCTGTTCAATGATACAAACTTATTTTTTCTTCCCATTTTCATTCTTTTTTATTAAATCATTTCTTTCATTATTATTCTATTACAGTTGTCCCAGTTTTTCCCCCTTTGCTCTCCTACACACGTACCCTCACCCCCATTCACAGTCAATTCCCACACTGTTGTTCATGTCTGTGGGCCATGGGCCATTTCATTTTTTAAGACTCATTTTTTATGCAAATAGAAGCATTAAATAGTTGATTTTGCTCTGTGTTTGTTAAGACTAGTTAGTAGTCTCAACCCTTGAATCTCATTCACCGGGAGCCAATAATTATATTGTTAAGAAAACTTCCCATTGGAAGGGGCCAATGCATCTTTCCTCCCTTCTAATTTCTTAGAATATAAACAAGGCAATTTGTCCTTCTTGCAACATGGATATATAGTCATTGGTGAAAGTTCCATTAAAAACTACATGCCAATAATTCAAGTTCAGTGACTAAAACTGCTTCTGGATTTGAGTTATGGATTTGGGGGTGAAGTAATACATTTTTACATTACATCATTTATTTAAATTAGAAAACAGTGCTTGAAATCCAGGTTTCATTAAGAAAAAGTAGTTAACAGTGTGTCGATGGGAGTTTTTTTTTATTGTTACTGTTATAATTATTATGGTAAATGAGAATCAGTCTCAGGTAAGGCTGAGCATTCAATTTCTGGAACAAAGTATAATTCAAATTCAAAGAGGCAACTATCTTCCTGTGAAATTCAGGGAATTCATTGAGTAGACTCCTATAACACCCCAAACTTTGTGAATCTCTAGGTTAAATCTCTCAGTGAAAATTCAACATGTCCATTAGCCAAGTCCCACATGAGTTTCTCATGTATGCATAAAACTGGTCTTTCTAATGCATAAATGTAATCATATAGTTCACCATCTCCAAATTTTTCAAAATCTCCGTTATTATAAATAGCTAAACTCTGTTTTTATAAGAAAGATTATTCTACCTACCAGGAGTCCCAGTTTCAGTTCCCACTACCTCAGGCCTCAATCTTCAGGGTGCACTAAAACTAATCTACTTTTAGATCCTAGAATGTATGTTGCGCTCTCTCCTCTGCTCATGCCTTTGTACATATCCTTTCCTCTATCCCAATGACAGTCTCTTGGTAAAACTCTCTGTTACATCATCACCACCTTGCCCAGAGAGATTTAATTGCATCATTTTCTGTGTCATTGCAATTTGCACATGCAACTCTGATATTTCTAGGGTTGTATTATATTTTTAAAATATCTTTCCTTACCTCCAAAAAAATTGTTGGGAGAGAGGATCTTTTGTTTATTTTTACAATATTTAGCACAGTATTTGACCAATAAAAAAGATTCACAAATATATGCATATATATATAATATCACTTATATATTAATCAAAAAAGGCTGAACTTGTAAAAATAGACTCAAATGTTTATCAGATGCTGGGGTTGGAGGAATTGGGAATTATTATTTAAGGGTACAAACTTGGAACCAGTAGACAAATAAGTCCTGGATATTTAATGCAGAGCATAGTAGTCAATAATACTGTATTATACACTTCAAAATTGCAAGAGACTAGATCTTAATTATTCCCATTACAGGAAAGAAATGATACATACATGATATAATAGAGGTACTAGCTAACACTTTGGTGGTAATACTATTGCAATATATAAAAGTATGAAATCAACAACATTGTGCATCTTCAACTTGCACAATGTCATACATCAATTTTATCTGAATAAAATTATATTTTTAATATGCATGGATGAGTACTGTTCCCTAATACAAATATTTACAATGCATCTAAGAGAAATCACGCTAGCTGTCATATATTAAGTACTAATCATGTGTTCAGCCCAGTGCACTAATTCTCACTGCAGCCCTGCCAGGTGGGTTGTTGTCTCTGTTTTTCCCTTAAGAGAAATGAAGTTCAGAAATGTTAGTCAAATAGGCCACATGTTGTCCTACAGCAAAACCAGATGTGAACCTACGTCTGTCTGACTCCAATGCCAGTGCTCTCCCCAATATACCCAGCTGCCTTTTGATTACCCTTCAGATCCTGAAAGACACAAATTAGATTTTGATTTAGTCTTTTCCCTTTTTTTTTCAGCGCCAAGTACAGCCCAGTATGGAATTACCGGGAGCGCCGACATTCTTTTCTCCTGCTGGTACCTTGTGTTGACACTGTCCTCTTTCACCAGCATACTCTACCTGAAGAATGCCATTCTACAATAAATTTAAAGACCCATAAAAGGCTTTTAAGAATTCTCTGAAAGTGCTGATGGCTGGATCCAATCTGGTACAGTTTGTTAAAAGCAGCGTGGGATATAATCAGCAGTGCTTACATGGGGATGATCGCCTTCTGTAGAATTGCTCATTATGTAAATACTTTAATTCTACTCTTTTTCTGATTAGCTACATTACCTTGTGAAGCAGTACACATTGTCCTTTTTTTTTTTTAAGATGTGAAGGCTCTGAAATTACTTTTAGAGGATATTAATTGTGATTTCATGTTTGTAATCTACAACTTTTCAAAGGCATTCAGTCATGGTCTGCTAGGTCGCAGGCTGTAGTTTACAAAAACGAATATTGCAGTGAATATGTGATTCTTTAAGGCTGCAATACAGGCATTCATTTCCCTGTTTCAATACGAATCAGTCCACATTTACAAAGATGCATTTTTCTCTTTTGATAAAAAAGCAAATAATATTGCCTTCAGATCATTTCTTCAAGATAAACACATATCTAGATTTTTCTGCTCGCATGATATTCAGGTTTCAGGAATGAGCCTTGTAATATAACTGGCTGTGCAGCTCTGCTTCTCTTTCCTGTAAGTTCAGCATGGGTGTGCCTTCATGACATAATATTTTCCTCTTTGTCTTCAACTAATAAAAACATATTGCCAAGTCCAACAATTGAAAGCAAAAATAAACTACAGTGATAAAGTTAACTGTATCCTATCTCTAAAGAGCAAAATAGCTATAGGACTCATTATCAGTGGGGTTTGAGAATTTCGTCCCATGATAACTCAGTTTTGTGATGGAAAACAACTAACATAGTACAGGTAAATTGACCGTATAATTTCTTTAGTTGTAGCTAAATGTTAGACCCACTTTGGGAAATAATTCCCTTTAAAATGACAACACAGTTCAACAAAAAGATTGTCCAGTAACCCACCATCTTTTCCTTTCACTATTCCAAGCCAAAAAATGTAAGAAGATTTTTCAGAAAAGAAAAATGTCCAATCAACTAATGTTACATGAGTTGCTAAGCACTCAAAATTAATTTGGTTCTGTGACAGGTAAGTTGGTATGATAAGGTGTTCCTGTGGACAGGAGCATTTTGCATATTTTCCATCTGAAAACATCACTCAGTTGATTGTTTGGAATGCATGTTATTTCATCTCTTTTCAGAATATATTGTAACAAATACTTCATGCTGGTGTGCAGTAGATAAATTCCTGAAATAACTAATTCTATAATAAGAATCTTTCTCTACAGCCATGTCAGTTCAAACAAGGCCAAAAATTTAAA
This sequence comes from Noctilio leporinus, assembly GCA_004026585.1. Classification (NCBI taxonomy): domain Eukaryota; kingdom Metazoa; phylum Chordata; class Mammalia; order Chiroptera; family Noctilionidae; genus Noctilio; species Noctilio leporinus. The sequence continues at coordinate 161,116 of PVIW01001669.1, read as the reverse complement.
AAGTAACACACTTTATTTCTTCTTACATGGTATATGTAAGATATGATTAAATGAAGACAAGACTAGTGATTAAAGATATATTAACTGTTAAATTATTATGAGTATTAACTTTCTATCATAAAGAGTGAAAGCTACGTTTTTGAAGAAAAAATGCTGATACTTTAAGAAGTATTATATTACAGGTATAGTTTGATAGTTTAACTATTAAAAAAAGACCATTGCCCTGAAAGTCATTTTACAATGTTGAAAAAGTTGCCAATTTCACTAGAGAGATATTTCCACAAATAATCAGTCCCCTTTTGCAAAAAGCTTACAAATAAAATTAGATGTGAAAAATTTCACAGAAATCAACCATACTTAAGATATCTAATGTTTTTCCTAAAAGAGGATACTATAACTTAACAATTGCTACTTCTTTCAAATAAAATTTAATCCCAGAGTATACCATAAATTTATTTTAATTTAAAAAATGAATTCTAAATGAGGAGGCATAAATATACAATGTTTTCACAAAATGGCAATAATACGGAATGTTGCTATTAAATTTACTCACTATAATAATTATTACATTATTTTGACTGATGTATTAAAAATGTTTTAATGCATATGGCATTTTAACTTTGATTATTATTGACTTGCTTTTTAAAAATATTCTTTGTGAAATTCGTAAGTTAGAAACTATTATTTTGTATTGCAGCTTTAAAGTGGCACACTCCATAATAATCTACTTACTAGAAATAGTGGTGCTACCACGAAAGTGTTAACCATCAGTACCATTGACTGGGAGAAAGAAACAGATAAAGAATGCATATTATTCAGTGATCGCTTTCCTAGAGTTAAAAATACCTCCTCTTTGTAAGGTTTGTAGGGTTAATGTGAGGTAAATTGAGATATAAACTATGGATGAACCAAATAATTAGTTCAAAGTGTTGTCATGATTCCGAATTTGTGGAGTCTGGTGTTATTACCATAGAATGTGACAGAAGTACAGTCATAGCTCAGTAGCTATATGTATTTGCCTTTATGTTAGAAGAGACGTTCTTGAGTGACATTTTTAAATAGAGGAGGTATTCACTATGTTTTTCTGTATCACAGCAGCATTCCTAGTCCTTAGGCCCCTGGACAGAGTGAAATCACGAGTATTTATGAGTTCAATATTGTTCAAATAAGGCTACAGTATTTGCTTTTTTGTGTGAATGTATTGCATATAATGTTCAAGTAGATGATTTTACATTTATGAACATACGAAATGTCTAATTACTTCATTTTATCAGTCCTGACTGTACAAGATTGTTGCAATTTCAGAATAGCAGTTTTATGAAATTGATTTATATTTTGATGTATGATAATTTTTTTCTAGCTCTTCATTTCAGCATTATATTTCCACAAATTACATTTGTGGGATTCCTTTTGTTGCCCCCTACATTTTTTTTCAAAGAAAGATGAAAGAAAAATTAAAAGCAATTGAAAAAGGAAGGCAGAAAGAAAAGAAAAAAGGCAGAAAAGTGAAAGAGGTAAAAATAGGGGAGAAAAAGAAAGAAAGGAAGAAGGAAAGGAGGGAGAGATGGAGAATTAAAGAGAGGAAGGAGAAAGGAAAGAAGGAGGAAGGAAAAAAAGAAATAATGAGAAGGAGGGAGGAAGACTCAGAATATTAGGGTAGTTATCTTAATTCATTTGCATCCTTGGTTTAACTGCAAGTGGTGTATATTTGACAGCGATCCCATTTAAAACATGTCCTGTTAACACCATAAAGTTCCTACCTATTATGCATAAATTACATAAAGAAAAGTACTACCCAAATTATAGCATTGTGTATTTTAGGGGGACTCTGCAAGATTTGAGAGAGCAAATGTCAAACTTAAAGCTACTTTTGGGGGGTTTGAAACAACTGAAAATTGAATGCTTCATCATAACATTTAAACTATATCTAGAAAGTAGACTGGAGAACTGAGGAAATCACCCAGCTAATTCAGGACAAAATATATATTTATAAATACCCCAGTGTGTAAACTCAGAAAACTCTGAGAAATTTATCAAAGCCAATCATCTATATTGATCAAATATATTGAATTGTTAATTTATCCATTGTGCTTAGCTTTGTGACACAGCCAAAAGTTACCTATTTAATCTTTTCAATAAAAATTGTTTTTTGGAATTCATAAATGATTTAAAAAGAGGTCAGGTTTTTAACTATTTATTGAAGTATGTGGATGTACAGTATTTCAATAGATATGAATATGAATAAATGGTATGCCTTAAGATCCTTTGAATATGTATTTACTTTAAAGACTGGGAGAACGCTTCCTGTCTTTTAGTAAAACATCCATATTTCATAATCTGATGTAAAAATATGTTGTACTGTTTCCAATAGGTGAATATAAAGTCAGTTTATCAATTAAAATATGTATTTGGTTTATTTTGAAACTCTATTAGTTTGAGGGAAAAAAAAGGAAGAAGTAATAGTTTAAAGATATTTCTGCTATTCCCTTCTTTATTTTGTGTTTCACCCACTATACCACACTTACATCTTTCAGGTACTCCACAACAATACAGGGTGAAAATGTGGGATGCCACAGAATCAAAGGGCTTCACATTGCAGCCTTGCTGTTGTTGATTTCTAAAAGGTTGATAAGCTGAACTACATCCAGCCTAAAGAAGAAGTTTTCTGAAAAGATTTTATTATCAATTATTTAGAACTTTTACCTGCTGAAAGCAGAGTTAGCAACAGCGACTGGTAATAAAATCCTTTTGGTTTTTATGGGCAAAGTATCTGAAAACTCAAATGCCTGTAGAATTTTATGACATATGGGTATAAAACAGGGAGCATATACTCCATCTCAAGGCATTCATACAATTGTCTCCAAAACTTTGCTTTCCAAGCAAAACATGGTATGTCTGAGAGCCCTTAGTTTGTGGGTTTAAAGCATTCATTTGGCTCTCCTTTGCAGAGCCATCCCAACTGAATGCTTTAAGCCCTCTTCTCCAAATCTGTCCATCTATGATGGGCAACCAAATAAAAAGGAACAATGTGGCATATAAACAAATCAGCAAACCATGAAAAAGATTCATGCTTGGTGAAATAAGCTATTTTGAAATATGGGTATCATTGCTATTCTGGGAAAACCATATTTACCAGCCCCACCCCCATAAAAAATGAAAACACGCTAATAAACTTCTGATTTTCCCACTGGCTCATTATTTCTCTCTTTGTAACATTGATCCTGCACTCATTCACTGACACGGGAGCAGAAGCATCAAGTCTCAAACCCTGCGAGCTAGCATGTGTGGCAGAGCTATTTTTCCTCTGAACACAGCCGGTCAGAACACAGATATTTCAAAATGACACCCAGATATTTGGAAAATAGTTACTTGCTTTAGCCTGACAGGCAGAAATTTAAAAATTTTAAGAAGAAAAAATTTCCAAGAGTAATTTATTTAAGTTTGTGAAATTTGATCCAAAGACAAGTCAATGGCACCGCACCCCCCCCCCCCATAAAATTCGCGAGGCGCATGTGCTTTCGCATTCACAAGCACTTTTTTCTAATACCTCCAAATTACTGAAAATATTTAGGGATTCACATCTCTAGTGGAGAGAAAATCAATTGACAAATGAATCAAATAAATAATTTTCAGTCTTCCTGGAGAGAAATAAAAAGGAACATTTTCGGTCTTCTCCCTAAAAGCTCTACCCACAATCACAGGAAAGCTACCACAACTCTCCCGTTTTCAATCTAAGAAACATGCGTTACCTCAGAGACAGATGTGGCAGCTAGAATTACTCCTGAAGGATTACATCTATCTCTACCTTACATTTTGCAATGGCAAAGCACTTTAGCAAACGTTGCTACTTTGGTTCTCACTGTACGTTAAAACATTCCTACTATTGCTACATATTGATGATGGAAACAAGATGCAGAAATTTTAAGTCATTTGCTGAAGATTCCACTTTCCTGGGCGGCAGATCTGAGACAACTGTGCAATGCAAAACACTCCCAATATGTTTCTATTTCCATCAGCCTCCTTACGAACAGAAAAAGGATGTGATTACACCTCTAGCTTCACAACTATAAGCATATTTATCTTTATATATAAGTAACTTTGCTTATACATAGATGTTTTTTCTTTAATGTCACTTCTTTATTTTCTAATGTCTCCAGAGGATCTGAGGTTTAAAGGCAAATCATTTTATTCAACTCATCTAAAGCTATTGGAGTATGGAACATTTTGGACACAAAACTCTTGCAATGTTAGACCCATCCCACCAAATAAAGGATATTGTTAATAATTATATGTATCTTTCTAACATAGCATTTTGCAAAAGACCTGCCAACTTTCAGATAATCCACTGAGACTATTTCCCAAGCATCTGCAATCAACAAAATTCTTAAGGAAAAAGAGGTCAGAATACATGCACACATATTTTTAAATTTACAATAGAGCCCTGGCTGGTGGCACAGTGGATAAGGCACTGGCCTGCGAATCCAAAGGTCACTGGTTCAATTCCCAGCCAGGGCACATAATGAGGTTGCAGTCCAGGTCTCCAGCCAGGTCCATAGCTAGACCTGCCTCTCTTCCTTCCCCTCTCTCTAAAAATAATAAATAAAATATTTAAAAATAAAAACGAGTAAAATTTACAATAGAACACTGATTTTAATCTTGAATGATAATACTAATTATATGTACATCCGCTTTTGCTGGGGCAATAAAACAACAGGGATATTCTTATTTTAGAAAGTAAATTATATACAACCTAAGATTTGTATTTTGTTGTCAAAATACAAATATAATACAAATTGTGTGGCAATAGCCTTTAATTTGAAAAAGCATGAAAAGTGTGATTTTCATATACATATAAAATGAGCATAATTCATTAATAAAGAGTAAGATATTACTCAACCAGATAAAGGGACAATTCAAATAACAAACATACTTATAGATTGAAAATATTGAAATTAATATGCAAATGGCAAAAAATGGTTTTTCTCCAGGAAAGGAAGAATTCAATTGAATCTTTTACCATCAGAATTTATTTATGTCTATAGACAAGATACAGAGTGGGGCAAAAATAGGTTTACAGTTGTGAGTAGGTGAAACCGACTTTATTCTTGTATTACTATTCACTTATTATTTTATTATTTGCCACTCCCTCCCCACCTTAATATCACTTATCTACAACTTGTAAAATAACTCAAATGCAATGAGAAGTAAAATCCCCATAGAATTAGAATCAGGTAACCTGGAAGGCTATAATCTAAATAATGTATGGATTTTTCACTGTAACACAAAATCTCCTTTAAAATTATGAGATGCAAAAAATTCTAAAGCAGTTGAATTAAATGAACTGCTAATATTTTGATAATACAATAACCTATTGTAATGACTCAGAAAAAAGTTATCTGTGTATATACACCTATAATCTATATTCCGTATATTCTAATTACTAATTCCTTATTTAGTTTGGGACATATAAAAGGAACAGTAAACAAAAAATAACAAAAACCAACTTGCTTTGAAAATCTGCTTCACTGAAAAATGAATATATTTAGACACATTCAGTGAAAAGGTCTTTTCATCACTTGGAAAAAGGGGCATTTAACTTACAGGATTTTAAATCAACATTTCACATTTACATTAACAACAATAAGAAACATAAAGTAACAGTGGAAAAAGCAATATGTCATCAACCGAATATAAGGGTAATGGTGAAAACATTGCAAGAAGCTTTTACAAAAACTGAATGATCTGTTTCCACTTAATGCTAATGAGCCCAGTCCTTGCCCAAATTTTGGCTTGGTGGAAACTACAGGAGGTAGCTTGGTTCATTAGACTTTCAAAGCTTTAAAATGTTAAAGGGGTGGTTTTCCTCCTTTATTTCAAGGGAATTGCTAAAAGCATTGGTCTGTTCCTCAGTGCAACTTTGAATTTTCTAGTTTCTTCATTAATTTTGACCTTTTCACATTTAAAAAAGAAGTTAACTTTACACTTAATCCACAGCCCACTTATACCGCCTGCAGTTTTGAATTATGTTTAAACAGGTATCCCAAGCACATGGAATAACCTGAGAAATTTGGGGACTAAAAGTTTTAAACAGATTTATAAAATAGTCTTCAGGGACTATACATGCTGATAATAAACAACAAAGATTTCTTCATGGTCCTAAAGCACCTGATAGGATGCACAAAACTCTTAACATATTTTAAGTACTTTACAATTTTAAGTAGTTTCATAAACATGGGCTGCAGTTGCCCCAAAACTTGATATCTCCCTACCAAAAGTTTGACAAGTGACCAAGCAAAAATATGGTCAATAGCTCATTTATGACATGCTCCTTAAGAAATTGTTGGTAGAGATTTAAAACTGCTTCAAGCTGATGTCTTTTAAAAGAAAACACATACACAAATACAAAATGACATTGCTATTTGTGATCTGGAAAATAAGCTTGGTGTTCTGGATAATCCTCACCCCACCCCCCCCAAAAAAAAAAAATGAAGAAGAAGAAGGAGGAGGAGGAGGAGGAGGAGGAAGAGGAAGAGGAAAGAGGAGGAGGAGAAGAGGAAGAAGAAAAGAAGAAAGAAGAAGATGGAGAAGAGGGAAAAAGAAGGAGGAGGAGGGAAAACGGTGGAAATTAGGAAGGGGAAGAGGAAATGGGGTGAAGGAGAAAGAGAAAGAGGAAGAAAGGACAATGGTGCAGGCAACAGTTTCTTTTTTAAATTCATTTACTAAGATTTTGGCAGAAGTAATATCTTGTGTTAATCACAAGATAGAAACTACTTTAAATGCTGACATGGAGAAAAACAAATTTAATTTTTTAAAGTTGAAATAAAATTTATTTCCAGAAATACATCTTTCCTGTTGATAACTAGTTTATGCTTCTGAAAATCTCATTGTCTAATAACTTTAAGTGTTGACAAAGAGAAAGACTGCTGTTTTTTAATTTAGAATTTTATTCCTAGAAATGTATATCTTAAATTTATAGGTAAACTAGTGTGTGTATTTAGAAATTTCACTCGTAATCCAATTTTAACAGTACATTAACACCTTATGGTTTAGCATATGACAAATGTGTGTTTTTTATTAAGTAACACAAGAACTTGTATTATGATCCATTTTTATGTTGAAATATGTTCTCAGGCTAGTATCATTTCAAAAAAAAAAAAAAAGCTTTCATCTGTTGATTTGGTATATTTTAAATTTAAATTTAGTTTAGACTAAAAACATATTTACCTTAACCAATTTCAGATTACTTGAAAAGCTTATGTGACATTTACTCATTCATTTAGTCATTCAAACAGTAAAGTGTAATTAGCCAACCGTCAAAGAGCCATCTAAAAGGAATTGCCTGGTAAAATTAATCTGGATTTTAAAAGACTATTATCAAAATGGAATAAAAAGGCATCTGTTTCCCTAATCTTTTTTTTAGGAAGCTGTCAGAGCAGCCTTGCTGTGGGAAATCAACCTGAGATGATGTATGAGCAGGCAATGGTTTTGCTGGGGGTTGAAGGGAAAAGGCTGCTCCCAGACCACCTCTAGGACCCTTGGAGCCGGGGAATGGAGACTCCTGGCCCTCCTGATGGGTCTGTGGGAGTCTCCCTGAAGACTTCTGCCAGTGACTTTTTAAACTTGAAGGCTGCAGCACTGTGTCTTATAGTGACTGATTAGGGCATTGTCCCTTGCTTGGCCAGTGTCAACACATATCAGCAAGTGTTTTTCTCAAGAGGATTCCTGTTTATCCTGTAGTTCAGACCAGGTTCATTAACACATTTCATCCTGGCTGCCTCTACACTCTGACACTAACTTTACCTTAAATCTAAAAAAGAGAGAGGAAAAGGGAGAAAAAGATGGAGAAGGAGAAGAAAGAGAAGAAGGGAGAGAAGGAGAAGATGAAGATTGAGAGGAAGAGAGACAGAAAGAGAAAATGAGAGATACATTAACACTGTGTATATATTTCCTCCTGGAAAAATAGTAGGAATGTAAACTGGTATAACCACTATGGAAAACAGTATGAAGTTTCCTCAAAAAAGTAAAGAATATGGTTACCATATGACCCAGCAATCTCTCTTCCGGGCATCTTCGTGAAAAAATATGAAAACATTTATTCACCAAGATGTATGCACCCCTATTTTTTTACAGCATTATTCACAGTGGCCAACACATGGAAACAACTAAAGTGTCCTTCAATAAATTAGTAGATAAAGAGTATGGGCTAAATATGTACAACTATAAGAAAAGATGAAATGCTGCCATTGGCGACAATATGGATGGACCTTGAGAATATTATGCTAACTGAAATAAGTCAGAAAAAGCTAAAAACCATATGATTTCGTTCGTATGTGGGATATAAAATTGAAACTTATAGACACAGACAACAATACTATGGTTACCAGAGGAAAGGGGGTGGGGTAGTAAAGAGTAAAGGAGACCAAATGTATGATGACACAAGATAATCTGACTTTGGGTGGTGGGCGCACAATGCAATACACAGATCGTGTATCATGGAAATCTACACTTGGAACCTACCTAATCTTATTAACCAAGGTCATCCTTATAAATTTAAGTTAAAATAAATAAATAAAACATTGCCAAAGAAAGACTTTCTTCATTTGTGTATGTATGTATACTTCCTGCTACTTAGATCTATTATGAAAATGTCTTCTTTTTTCAATTTGACATTTCACATTTATAATTAGTAAATACAGTGATGTGAATAAAAGTTGATATTCTGTAATTTCCAGGTTGTCATTCTTTCTTGCTTCCTTAAAGTTTAATTGTTATTATTTAAAATTACATTTTGACAGCAATATACCATATCCCTTTCTCTAAAAAATATGACGATATCCCCTTTCATCATATAACATAATAAAAAAGATTAAACTTCCATTTTCTGTGATTTTGTTAATCTCCCTGACAGTTACTAGCACTGTTTAGTAAGAAAATAACATCTGAATTTGAATAGGTCAGCACTTTATAAATATACACAGTGAAAAAAATTCAAATCTGTAATTGTCAGGTATAAACTTTTGGTGATGTCTGTGAAAAAGAAATCTCCAAAGCCTTGAGAATTTAACTCTTAATGCCAGGCTCCCAGAAAAATTGAAAAATGCTTTTAAAAAACAAGTTAAAATAAAACTTTATTTTAAGGGGTGTCAGTGTATAAATCTGTTATATCAGTATATTCGCATATCAGACTCTCAGTCTTGGTTGCAGAAAACAGAGCCACACTGGCTAACTTGAGAAGAAAAGGAATTCATTGGAAGAATTCTGCGTAGCTCTCAGAATGGGAAAACCTGGAGAATAAGGTGACATTCAAACAGGAAATGCAGCCAATAGGCAGCCAAACACACAGCTAAGGCCATGGCACAGGTAAGAACACTACCTTCATAGACCTCTGCCACTTCTATTGAAATCTCAGCTCAACTGTGGCTACCCTTAGCAATAGCTGTCTGTTCCCATATCTGATTTGACTTCCCCATGATTCAAAATCTCAAGCAGCTGATCATACCTAAGCTTATATACTCAAGAACTAACCTAGCCAGATGCATGAAATACCTACCCCACCTTAGTTCAAGACTCAGGAGATGGAGCCTTTTCTTCCACTAACATCCATTCATTGCAGACATTTCTAAAGAGGCATAATATTCAGATACAAGTTAGCCAAAATATGAAAAGTATCCATTACGCATGCCTGTAAACAGGTAAGAATAAAATTTTACACATGGAAAGCCATTATGCATTTGCTATCATACTAATTTATTAAGGGTTCTCTAAACTATAATTTGAGAAAAAGATTCAATTATGCCTGCATATTTAGGGTCTTCTTATCAAATTTCTTTAGCTGATCATTAAAATGAATGTATTTAAAAATTTATCTAAATTTTATATTTTATATGATGTAGTTCTGAAAAGTACAAAGGCATTTATATAAATTCTAAAGTTAATAGTTTATAGAAACTAAAAGTTCAATTTGAGGAGATAGGTTTAGATATACAGGTGCATAGATAGATAGATGATAAATAGGTAGTATAACTTTTATTTCCTCAAGATGAACATTTCCTAGTAAAGAAAAATGAACAAAAAAATTTTGTTGCTAAATTTTCTTCTTAAAAACAATAAGCAAAACAAACAGAAAGGCTTCCTCCCTTAAAATATTTGTCTAATGTTATTTTTAAAAGAATTAGAATATTATTTTAAACCTATACACTTTCAGTAAATAGTTCAAGTAATGGATTTCTAAGGAGTTGCTTGGTTTTCATGAAAATTATTTGTTTAAAATGTAAAGAAGCATAAAACATTTTATATGCATACTTAATATTTTAGCTTTAGTAGGCATTTTTCTTGTACTCTAATTCAATGCCTCAAACACGATCATGTGTGTGAGCAAGCTGTAAAAGTCATATTAAAAATTTATATCAAAACTAATCACCCTTGGGAAAACAGCTTCATAGAATAGCCTTGAATTCCAAATCAAATCAATCAACCTTCTCTTTTTTAATTGAAAGTATAGTAATGTTAGTTTGAACACTGATAGAGCTCTCATGTCATGACATTTTTAAAAGGTCTTTGAATCAAATTCCAGATTTCTGTCTCAGATGAAAATTTTATTTAGATTACATTACCTATGAAAGTACTAATTCAACAATTTGAGTAATATATTTTTTAAAGATTTTATTTCATTATTTTTAGAAACAGGGGAAGGGAGAGAGGCAGAGAGGGAGAGAAACATCAATGTATGGTTGCCTTTCACCTGCCTCCAGCCACTGACCTGACTGGAGACCTGGTTTGCAACCTGGTTATGTGCCCTGGCTGGGGAATCGAACCTGCCATCTTTGGGTTCGCAGGCCAGCGCCTTAACCACTGTGCTACCAGCCAGGGCTTGAGTAATATTAATAATGAGAAAAACAGCCCTGACCAGTGTGGCTGTTTGTTGGGCTCCTAGAAAGCAAAAGGTTGCTGGTTTGATTCCCACTCAGGGCACAAGCTTGGGTTACAGATGGGTTGCTGGTTGATTCCTGGTCAGGGTGCATTCAAAAGGAAGCTGATCAATGTTTCCTTCCCTCTCTTTCTCCATCCCTTCAATTTTCTATAAAAATAAATAAGTAAAATATTTTTAAATGAGAAAAAGAGTTAAAATTTATTATCTAAAAATATAAAAATATAAAAGCATAATAGCTGAATGGCATATTCATTATTAATTAGTTTATACATCCATTATTTCATAATAAACATGAAAACACATGGCTACAATCAGAGAAATAGGTGTCATAATTTCCATAACTACCAGGCCTTAGATCTTTTAAAAAGTTAATGAAAATTCTGTACTTGCTGGTAATCATTAATCTTTTTTGCATTACCCTATGTCATTTAGACTGACATAAAATGTGATATTCATTCATTCATTCACTGTACATTTATTGAGTGCATACTTTTATCAAAACACCATGTTGTTATCAGGATAAGGGACTTACAATGTAATGAGAGTTGGAAACGTAAGTAATTACAACACAAATAATGCAAACGTTGCAACATAATATTACAACACAAATATTGCAAGTGTATTTATGAAATGTTCGTGGTACACAGAAGACATAACAATTAATTGTATGAAGAAGGAAAAAAAAAAAAGAGAGAGAGAGAGAGACCACAGGAGAGGTGACACTGAAGCGTGACCTTGCAATATGAGCTTCATGTGAATTGCAAGTTGCAATAAATATTTCTGTACAGCTCTTCTTCCACATTTGATTCCAGTCTCACAAGTCTCCTTACTACTCCTCACACATGTCAAGCATGCTCCCAATTCCAGTATTCACGCTTGCTTTTCCTTCTGCTTGGAATGAACTTGCCTGCATATCAGTGTGGAAAGGTCTATACCTTCCTTTTGGTCTTTCCTCAAATTTTATCTTTTCGTTGAAATCTTATTCTTTTAAAAATTGTAATTTCTATCCCAATTATTTGTATTTCTTATCTCTCTCTTTCTCTCTATCCTTTGTTTCTTATGCTTTTCTCTTTAGCACCTTTAACTAACACTGCATACGTTATTTAGCCGTTTATCTTTTTTTAGCATTTATTTATTTATTATTTTTAGAGAGAAGGGCAGGGAGAGAGGCAGAGAGGGAGAGAAAAATCAGTGTATGGTTGCCTTTCCCCTGCCTCCAGCCACGGACCTGGCTGGAGACCTGGCTTGCAACCATGTTATGTGCCCTGGCTGGGAATCGAACCAGCGACCTTTGGGTTCGCAGGCTGGTGCCTTATCCACTGTGCCACCAGCCAGGGCTGCCATTTATCTTTTATAATTTTTGTCTTTCCCATCATAGTATGGTCCGTGATAGCAGGGAATTTTTTTACATTTTGTTCACTACTATATCTTTAATATTTAGAAGCAGTAACTGATACATAATAGAATATCAATTAATAGTTGTTAGCTAAATGAATAATATACAACATAAGGATGAGATACGAAGTATTCATTCACCTCTGTTCTGAGGAAATTACTAAAAAGATGCTGTGAATGTGTGCATTTCTTGCCAACTCCAGGGCCCTTTCAACTGGGAAGAAGAAAGGAGTAATAAATCAAGGCATAAATCCCTGTCCCAAAATCTCCACTAATTTATTCCCAGATTAGAATTCCAGCTGCAAAGTTGAACTGGTGGCAGTTCTGAAGCTGAACCTCAAGAGATGCCAGCATTTTGTCATGAAAGAATGTGTTTCCCAATTTTTCTTCTATTGTCCCTAAAAACTAACCCAATTTCAACCTTGGTCACAGACTTACTTTATTTGTCTTGTTGTTTCAAATTGGGTTTGTTCACTCTACTGAAGAACTTGCTGATACACAAATGGTCAGTGTTGTATGTAATGCTGTGATTTTTTGCAACTTCATGTTCTATTTCCTTCTGAAAATGTATACAAAATGTTTTTCTTTGGCATATTTAAAAATAACACTCTCGGCTTTCCATGCCTGTAAGGGTGATGCTATTAAAAACAGAGTAGTTATTTAGTTGTTGAGATGATAACATAACCCAAAATTTTACAATTTCAAACACAATCTCACAATCAGCAATATGCTATGTTGGATTTCTTAATCTTAAAAAAATACCATTTTCAGTGGTTACTTTTAAAAGCTGTGTATTTTGATGAGTATTTCTTAAATACTCTAACTTAGATAACAGATAAATATTGAAATCTCAGTGGCTTATCTCAGTTGAAGTTTATTTTTCAGCTATGCAAAGCTAAATACCAGCATGGTTGAGGTGAGAGGTACTTTCCTCCATACAAATATATTCAAGGACCAAAGCTGATAAAGCTTCTGTCATCTTCAAAATATGGATATGAGTCAACTCACACATTCAACACCAACTGCAAAGCAGAAGAACAGAAGAAGAAAAACATCTGGGAAGTTTATATGAACTAAGCTTAGACATTGCATATACTATATATACATTTATCAGCTAGAACTCAAGACTTTTTGGCCCCAAACCATGTCAAGAAAGGCTAGTTAATGTGGCAAAAAGAAAGAAGAAATTATTTTTGTTCAATTTAGTCAGTTTCTGCCACAGCTTTTTCTTGTAGTCACTAAATACTCACTTTAATTTTGTTCTCACTTACAGAACTCTTTCTTTCACTTCCCTTATTAAAGTTGTCCCTGTATCTAGCTAGTAGTTCAGTATCTTTGTGTGGTGCAAAAATTCTCCATTAAATCTAAATATGGTTCCTTATTGATAACCCTGGGAGTAGAAATCAACATATTTTCATTCTTTACTCTCAAAACATACACATACCCAATTTACAAACATAGGGGGGAAAAACCTACAATAATAGCTTCATTCCAAAAAAAAATTTATAAAGAGACTATGACAAGGATTTATGAAATCCTGCAAAGCAGACATTTTGAAGGGTTCTTGTACATGAGGAGGGGGATATTTCTTCATTGGACTCTGAATTTAGTTTGTGAGAACATCTTCCTTACCCTTTTTTCTCCCTGGGCACCTACTTCACCCTATGGAAAATCCTGTGGTCTCTATCACACCTGAAGTTGATGTGGGAGATCAAGACCTCCTTTTGGGCTACAGAGGCTTTGGAACTCTGATTCCTGTTTCAGTAAGAATGTTGCACCCTTAATCTGACCTTTGTGGTAGGCTATTGGATTCTCCAAAGCTATTTCAATTTTATTTCCAATTTTTTGAAGTGTAGCAACAGCCACTTTCCCTCTCTTTCACCTCCAAAATTCCTGTACCTTCCTGACTTTGATTTTTGTTTTTGAACCAGGCTAGAAAATTGGATACACCACTTCTACTCACAATTTATAGGCCATTGAGCCAGACATCAGTCATGTGACACCACCCAAATTCAAGAAAAAGACTTTGAAATGATGTCTAGTGTGGATTCAGCAGAAAGCAAAACCGGTTGGTTAGCAGCCAATTTCTGCCATAACAATTAAGTTTGAAGGATTGTTAAGATTTGGAGAGTGGACTTTTATTTTCTTGTTTCCAGCTTACATGATGGAGAAGATCTTGATGACAAAATAGTTTCAGAAATTTTATGAACTATATAACATTTATGAGAATTCATTTTTTCTGAGAACTCTTGCTCTTATGTTAGTAGTTTGATTTCCAAAAGTGAAAAATAAGCAACAAATAGCATGATTTGAATAAGTTTTAAAAACTCTTTCAGGTCTTTTTTTTTTTTTTTCTTTTCTTTTCTTCTTTTTTTGGCATAGGTTTGAATCATATCCTTTGAGCATGCTTCTTGTTTGAGCTCTTGAACAGCAGTTTGCATGTTATATACCCATATAAAACTTGGTTAATGTTCAAGACCGAAAGAAGTAGAAGGAATGACTGCATTCTTGAGTTAAATTATATTTTTAATTTCTGTATGAATAACCAGTGTATGGAATTCTCTTCACGCAGAAGTCCCAGGAGCAATCCTAGGATGCAGACAGAGGCTGCACTGTGCTGGTGTTCATTGCATCAAATTCCAAAATCATTTTTTTTCATATTAAAGCACAACAAATTCCAGTTCCCTGTAGTATTTCAGCTGTGAAGAGGACTCAAGACAAGGATAAAAACGTGAGCTTACTGGGAGATTACACATACAAATAATTTATTTCTTATGGCTAAAGATAGAACCGGGAGTAGAAACTAAAATATCACTAGCTTAAATATCTGTACAGGAATAATTATACCCTTACCTCTAGTTTTAGCCTCTAATTATTTATTTAACCTCTTTAGTATTAGTCTTAATCTCTAATAAATAACCTGTGCAAAGCTTAGGCAATGGTTTCATTGTGACTCTTTCTCAGGGTTATCACCCTTGTATGTAAAGAAAGTTTGTGTTTCCCAAATTCAAATGTTGAAACCCTAAATCCTAATGTGATAGTATTAGGAGGTGAAGGTTATTAGATTAAAACTCTTATGAGTGAGATTAGTGCCCCATAAGAGACCACAGAGAGCTAGCTCTCCTGCCCTTCCCAACACATGAGAACACTGCAAGAAGACTGTCATCATGAACCAGGAAGCAGTTTTCATTAGACATTTAATATGTCAACAACTTGATATTAGTTAGACTACCCAGTCTCTGGAACTGTAAAAAAAAAAAAAAAAAAAAAAAAATAGATGGTTTTTGCTTAAGATACCAAGTCCATGGTAATTTGCCTGAATGGCATGTGACACATCCAGAGGAGACAGACTTTTATCTATGGACATCTCAAAGTTTTCTTCTGAAATTCAAGGACAACTACTTTGGTATTGATATAAAGACACAGTACATGTCACACTTCTGCCCTCCTGGAAAACATGTTTTTTTAAATTACTCAGCCTATCACATTTTTATTTGATTTTCCCTTAATAACAAAAGACAAAATATTCTTTAACATGCATACTTTAATGCCTTTTAGAAACACTTCAACAAATTTCTATCACCACACTAAAAATTGAATAAAATCTTATCCAATTTTATCCTCATTATACATTTTATTTTCTCTACTTATTACAGACTTAATGATTCCAAATATACAGTTCTGTCAGCTTAGGGCATTTGAAATAAGCATTTTTCTTCACCTTGACTATGGCATAGAAAAGCTTCAGAGAATTACACAAAGGCTATACATTCCATTTTTAATTCATCCCTCCAAATTGAGGGTTTCTGTTAATTAGACAACAAAAATGGAAAAGGGAAAAATGGAGAGTGCAGTGTTTTTCACGTAAAGGTGCACTGCTGTAAGGGATGTTAAGCTGTTGATCCAGATTTTAATGAATTCTGGGATAGCTTTTAATTAGCGTTGACATATGAACTGAATAGTTTTACAGTACTCTATACATAAAGGGATCTTTTTAAAACTAAAACCTAACATTGTTACATGTAATTAGTGCTACAAAAGAAAAGGTATGAATGGCATATTTTTGGTTCCTCGAGAATACTAATCAGACCTCATCCCCAACATGCTTCCAGTTTATCCTGGTGCCATTGGCTAATGGTGCCACCTTCCACAAAGTCAACGTTTGGACATCTAATTGGTAAACAAAAGATACAAGGACAATATATCTGTTGCTATCCTACTGACAACTTAAATTCCAATTAATTTAACTTCTAGATTTACATGAGTTTTGTATTTTGTGTAGTTCTTAAAAAGTTTCCACACGTGCCTACTGACAGAGCCACTCTAACCTGGGAAGCGGTGAGGAGACCCGATAACCACACAATTCAGGTGAGTTTGACAGACTATGGCGTTGTGCACACCCCAGTTGTGCCAACTTTTATGAAACCACATGGTTTGTTAATTTGCCAACAAAGAAATGACTCACTTTAAAAGAGAAGTTTATCTGGCCTACTGGACAATAAAGTTGAATTCCGGTAACTCCTTTGACTCATTACTGAAGAGATAGAATGAGGTTACTTGAAAATATTACTCTCCCTCACTTTTAAAAGCATTTAGACAAAATCCCAAAACTGCTTTCAAGGTCACCTACTAATTTTTGTCAGAGAAAATGGAAGCAGGTTTGGTTCTTGAAGAAAAACTTACTTTTAATTCATATCAAAATTTGACAAATTGAATAATTACATGTAAAAGTATATTGTTCAAAGGCTAAAGACCTTTCAGCAGATTATGATGAAGCCAAAAATGTGGCCTGGAAGAGTTTAATCAATAGGAAACCATATATATATATATATGGATTATCTTCTGCAGGGTGGGCCCCTTGTAGCACAGACTTCCCCTACTAGGTGAGTGTTTTAGGAGCCCATCTGGATAAGTGTACCAGCTGGCATTGTTGTGAGAGGCTGTGATCAACTTTAGTGATTTTTTTAAAGACTCATCATGCTTGCCCACTTCATAATGGGTGATTTACAAGTACACCAACCCACACCACACTGCGCATTGAGCAGTTTTTGACCCAAAACAGCTTGATCTCCATCCTCCATCCTCCCTATTCACCTGATCTCATCTCCAAGAGATGGTTTTTGTTTCCCTGATGATAAAAGTTCTCAAAGGGAAACATTTTGCTGATGTGGAAGAAGTGAAACAAATAAAACAGAAGCACTAAAAGGCATCAAAATTGACATGTTCAAAAACTATTTTGAGCAGTAATAAAAAATGTCTCAGGTGTACTTCATCAAATGGAGAGTACTTTGAAGGGGAGAAAATTTTAAATGTAAGAATAAATACACATTTTTTAAATTTTTTATTTTAATTTATTGTTGTATTACATTCATCCCGTTTCCCCCCTGTAAATGCACATTTTTTGAGAATTTTATGAGTTCATTTCTTTATTTTATTTTTAAATTTTAATTTCATTGTTGTTTTATTACATCTATCCCCTTTTTCCTTTTTAATAAATAAATCCGGAGGTTTTCTTGGCCCCCTTCATGTCACTTGAAACATCATCATCAACATCAGCATTATTATATATAATAATTCATATAAGTATTATTTGTAGATGTGCCATTTCATGAGCACTATGAGAAATCAAGGATCCTATCCTATTGAAATGAATGATCTAAATTGGGCTAGGTTTAAGGATCAGTTACACTTTTTCTCTAAAGATTCAAACTGTCAATATTTCAGACAATATTGTGAGTTGCAACCATTCAACTCTCATTATAGTATGAAAACAGCCATAGATCATTTATAAATGCTTTGATGTGACTGTGTTCCAATAAAACTTTATTTATGAACACTCAAATTATTTTTTACAATGATCACATCTTAAAAAACTATTTTTCTCTTGATTATTCCAACCATTGAAAAATTTAAAAAATCATTTTTAGTTTGAGCTGTTTAAAAGCAAGTATTGGCCTGAATTTGGTCCATGAGATATAGTTTTCCCAAGACAGGTCCAATTTTTATCAATGGCCTGACATAATTATTAATAGCTTCTTGCCCTTTAAATCCAAAGTATGTTGTTGTGGACAATAAGTCATTATGACAATGCATTAAAACAAAATGCATCAAAAAACAACAAAGTATGTGATAACCCAGCTTTACATCAGAAATCCATTATAAAAATTTTATAAATGTCGATAAATTAGCAGTATTGAATGTAAGGGCTGTATGTTACCTGACTCACATAGTGTACATTTGAAGGCATAATTGAATAAATTTTAAAAAGTAGTCATGAGCTTAAGAAAGAGCCCACAGCTTGAGAAAAATACATACAACAGATAATAATTAGGTTTATCTGAAATGATCTAGGGGCTATTCAGAAGAATAAGAAGAAATGAAACATAAACTGAGCCAGCCTTCTATTTTTATGTTGACAGAATATTATTTGTGAAATACCATGTTCTGACACAGGTCAAGTGGTCCTGATTAATATCTGAAAACATCATTGAAGATAAGGTGAAACCTGATATGATAAGCTAAGCACAACAAAAATTTGGGCTGAATTATTTTCCATGAGTTAAATGAGTCAACAACTGGACTATACATATACATAACAAATAAATAATAGACAGCAAACCTTTTTGGAAGTCTCATGCATCAAGAGTATTTTCATCCCAAAGTGCATAATTAATCCAACTTTGATTTTACAATAATCAACATAATGTACATGACACTTGTTCCAACGTCAGTATTCTGCAATTACATTTTCTGGTTAGACCCGAAGTGCTATTGATTTTCCATAGAAAGGTTTCATTTGTCATAAAAAGTGACCAGTAATGACAACATAAACATTAGGTTTACAACCACAATTTCATCAGGAGGATGCATGGTTCAGAAAACATATTTTCTTCCCTGAAATCAAAATTTAAGATGTACCATGACAGATAAAGCAACATTTGGTGCCCTATGAAGACAAGAAATAATAACTATGTTGTAAGGAAAAGCATGTTATGTGGTCTTGCAGCCTATAGTAAAAACTATAGGCAATCCCATGAGCTATCATAACTCCATAGTTTACCCTTCCTTCCTGGCGTTTCGACTGATACAACTATGTAAATTGACTTACTAATGATAAGGAAGAAGAATTTCTATCGTAGTTTCTCTCCCACATTCTTTATTGCATTTATTTTTTCTTCATCTGAACATTAAGCTCCATTGCTATATATCACATGGGGACCAAAATCTGAGGAGCTTAGCATAATTCAAGGTTATCACATACTAAAGGAGCTAAAACATATTACACACTACATTCCCTTAGCTCTGCAACTTTATCCTTTCCTAAATGCAAATTTACCCTATGTTTAAAGGAAATAATTCTTTAACGACAATGTAATCAATCACATTTACCTTTATAGAATTATCATATTAAGATGGATAAAACATTAATTGACAAAACAATAAAAAAATTAATGTTAATAATAGATAGGAGAGTGAGATTTACAGCTTGGTCACAAAAAAAAAAAAAAAATTCATGCAAAGGATGTATAGGATACAAAGGTAACTCATTCAATAGCTGAGAATAAGTCACACTAAAATGACCATTCTTTCCACTTCAAATCTTAACATTCTGATGAAGGACCCAGAGACTGATGTCTAATCCTTACTAACAAGTGTCTCCTTTCACTGACATCCTGATGATGAATTGGCAAAGGACATACACTTGGAAAAGTTTTCCCACTAGAAGCTAATCTCAGTGAATCACACTACCTACTTGGATACAGCACTGGATGTTAAATATATTTATATGCCTGGCAACAAGAAAGAATATATTTGTGACACTGCTTGAAGCCCATTTATATAATCAAATATTTCTTAAAATTTTTATCCCCCCAAAATAAAAGCTAAATTCAACATAAAAGTAAAAGTTTAACAAAATGAAATTTTCAGTCTATAATGCATGTATCTAGTTAACAAAAATGTAAAGTATCTTACATCTTTTTGGTGACTTCTCTGAGTATTTTTACATAAAATTTCCAATTAACAAAATATGACTCTTTTTTTGAAGCTTTGAGACTAAAAGCTGATGCTGGTTTAAAACAAGGACATAAAATCTTTTGTGGGCTTATTTTATTGCAAGAAAAATGTATGAATTATTTTTTCTTGAGCATGAATCTGAGTATCATACAACTCTAAAAACATCTACAATAATGTCAACTTATATAGAGTAACAGCAGTTAATAGTTTTGAATATTTAGCAATTATAGGCTATTTGCTAGACTATTATTTTGCCCATTTTGCAGACAGGTGAAACAACTTATTAATGAGTGATGGATTGAATTAGGTTTAAAACAAGATGATGTAATCCCAGGGTCAGTTCTTTTCACCATCATTCTATAATACCTTCCTGCATTTTATTTTTTAAATGACACATTTGCAAATGATAAAAATTTAGGACTTTAGAATGATTGATATAATTCACCAAAATATAACAACATGAACTATTTGTATCAAATTTATGTATGAATTGTCACTTACATATAAGTCATTATATTTACTATACTTGACAAACAGACAATTAATTTCATTTAGGTATTGAATCCATGTAATTTCCTATTATTGAGAACTGTCAGACAAATTTGTAAACATCTGCTACTTCAACCACACCTTCTCTCTTGAGGAATGCATTCGTTACTTTCAGGCTCTATTCTGGTATTAGGATTTCAGGAGAGTCACTTGTTCTAGCTACTGAATCCATTGCTGATATCAGAAACTATTGGCTGAAATGTTATTAAAAAAAATCATAGAGTTACTACTTTAGCAATGCTGTAGTTATATGTGACTTTTCAGGTCAACATCTACAAAGAATGCAAAACAAGGGCTTTTATTTACCAGATTTCAGGTTGCAGGAAGAAAAGGGTTCAGTAGGGACACTGAGTCTCTATCTAGGGGAAAAGAGAATAGGAAGAAGAGAGAGAGAGAGAGAGAGAGAGAGAAACTATAGGTTTTTTTCACAACTGGAAACACATGTTCTTATTAAATATATTTAGGATCCTACTTCTTTTGCTTTTGTCTGGTAAATAATTGCAATCTTAAAAAGTTTAAAGTTAAGCACAGATTTATTTATTTAAAGATTTTATTTATTATTTTTAGAGAGAGGGGAGGGGAGAGAGGCAGAGAGGGAGAGAGACATCAATGTATGGTTGCCCTTCAGCTGCCTCCAGCTACGGACCTGGCTTGATACTTGGCTTACAAACTGGTGATGTGCCCTGGCTGGAAAATCGAACTAGTGACCTTTGGGCTCGCAGGCCTGCGCCTTCACTGTGCTACCAACCAGGGCTTTAAGCACATTTTTTAAAAACCTAGTTAATAAATGCATCTTTTGGATTAATTAACTATAGGAATAAAGAGTAGAGTGCAAATCAGTTTGGGCCTCCTGTAGGGTCTATTAGAGAAAAAAATGTTGCCGTTATTTTCACTGGAATGAAACATAATTTTGTTTCTGTTTGCTTACTTGGTTTGTAATACATAAGATTCAGACACCATTGTGTTTGAGTAATAACTTAATGCCTTACTTAAAAACATAATAATGGGAAACTTTGATAAATTAAATCAATATCTATTGAAATTAGAGTTTAGGAAAAATGCTCCCATGTGATTATCACAAAAATAAGCTGCTGCTAGCAGTAAACTTTACCCGTTATATTGTGAGGGCAATTAATGATCCTGTTGAAATAATTTTATAGCTAAAAAATGTAATCGCATCCTGTTAACCCAGTATGCACCTATTTTGCAAATGAAAAGTCAGTCCAGAATGTTAGTTCCCTTCTTTTGCTTCTAACCAAAGGACTCAATAATTAATAATGATGTGTTGCTTGATTAAAAATGTATTTTATATATTTTTCATTCTTGTCCTAAATTTCTATTTATACCAGTACCTTAACACAGTAATGATATTTTGATTCCCCATGGCAAGTTTGTTTAATAATTCTATGAGGTATAAAATGACAACAGTGTTACTATAATTTGCATGTTTAGTCTTTATGTGTAGTATTTTGAAATCAAACTTATAGCAATTTAATAGTAACTATCATACATTCCATGTTCATAGTCTACTCAGCTCATTAGCATTTGTAAAGTTCCATTATTGAATTATTATCTCAATAGGATTGCAATCTTAAAGAAGAGATAACATACTGCTCCATATAGATTAGAAGTATTGCCATAAGGTTTAGCCTTATATCCTCCATTAGTTTATCCTCTGCATAGTCATTGTCTATGGTGGATTTTTTTTTTTAAAGATTTTATTGATTATTATTATTTTTTTTAATTTTATTGCTGTTGTATTACATCCATCCCCTTTTTGCTCCCCTTTGGCCCCCCACCCACCCACCCATTCCCCCCAAAGTCAATCCCATATGGTGGATTTTTTGACAAATACATTTAGGTAACTAATGGCCACAACCAGCTAAATGAAAGTCAAAAATGTCTCATTTTCTAAGACTGAGTATTTGAAAAGCAGTTAAGTTGACAATAAGAAGTCACTAGAATTTTCAGTCTCCTTTTCTTCTACTAATTTTTTCAACCATTCTATAGTTAGAGCATGCCACATAGTAATCTTATAATAAGATTTAATTATTTAATACTAAATATTTAATTATTTAATAATAATTAAATCTTACTATAAAAAAGCTTTCTTTTCTAGACATAAGAATATTTTGTCAGATATTCATTCTCCTATGGAAGTCTTAACTTTTGAGATTATTAACCTTTGAAAATGCCTTGAGTATTAAAACAATGAGACACCACTACATGCCTATGAGGGTCAGAAGTGAAAAATATCACATCAAATGTCAGTGAGAATGTGGAGCAACAGGAACTATGACTTAATAATACAGAAATACAAAATGGTACAACTACATTGGAAGGCAGCTTGCTATTTCGTGTAAAATTAAACATTTTTAATGTAACACTCTAGCAGTTGACTCCTTGGTATTTATTCAAAGGAACTGAAAACTTATTTTTCTTTTTTTTTATTATTTTATTATTGTTGTATTACATTTATCCCATTTTTCCACCACTGCTCTCCCCTGCCCCACCTTCCCTATCACCTCTCCCACAGTCAATTCTAGATGTTGTCCATGTCCATGGGTCATTTATGCTAGCTCCTTGACTAAACTGTTCCCCTTCTTTGCCTCTTTCTCCCCCTCCCGCCTCCCCTCTGCACACTGAAAGTCTGCTCCTTCTTTCCATTCCTCTGGTTCCATTTTGCTTGTTTGTTCTGTTCATTAATCTCCTGTATTGGGGGAGATCATATGGAATTTGTCTTACTGACTGGCTTATTTCACTAAGCATAATACTCTGCGGTTCCATACATGTTATTACAAAAGGTAGAAGTTCCTTCTTTCTTTCCGCTGTGTGGTATGCCATTGTGTAAATGTACTAAAGTTTTTTAATCCATTCATCCACTGCTGGGCACTTAGGCTATTTCCAGCACTTGCTTATTGTAAATAGCGCTGCTATGAACATAGGGGTGCATAGGTTCTTCTGAATTGGTATTTCAGGGTTCTTTGGGTATAATCTAGAAGTGGAATTGCTGGGTCAAAAGGCAGTTCCATTTTTAGTTTTTTGAAGAAATTCCATACTGTTTTCCATAGTGGCTGCACCAGTCCCATCAACAGTGCACCAGCGTTCCATTTTCAACAGTGCACCAGGGTTCCATTTTCTCCACAACCTCACCAGCACTTCTTGTTTGCTGATCTGTTAATGATTGCCATTCTGACAGGTGTGAGGAGGTATCTCATTTTGGTTTTAATTTGCATCCCTCTGACGGCTAATGATGTTGAGCATTCTTTCATGTGGGCCTTTTGTATGTCCTCCTCAGAGAAGTACCTATTCAGGTCTTTTGTCCATTTTTCAATTAGCTGTCTGTTTCCCTGGTATTGAGTCATATAAGTTCTTTATATATTTTGGAGATCAAACCCTTGTCTAGTATATCATTGGCAAATATGTTTTCCCATACTGTTGGTGCCCTTTTAATTTTATTGATGTTTTCTTTAGCTGAGCAGGAACTTTTAATTTGATGTAGTCCCATTTGTTTATTTGTTATCCCTTGGTGCATGGGATATCTAAAATTTTACTGCCTATGTTTCCTCTAGGACTTTTATGATGGCATTGCTTATGCCTAGGTCCTTTATCCATCTTGAGTTTATTCTGGTGTATGGTGTAAATTAGTGGTCTAGCTTTACTTTTTTTGCATGTTGCTGTCCAGTTCTCCCAACATCACTTGTTGAAGAGACTATTTTCACTCCATTTTATGCTCCTTCCCCCTTTGTCAAATATTAATTGACCATAGAGTCCTGGGTTTATTTCTGGGCTCTCTATTCTGTTCCATTGTTTAATAGGTCTATTCTTATGTCAGTACAAGATTGTTTTTTCTGGTTTAATCACTATGGCTAGAACTTCCAAAATGACGTTGACTAGAAGTAGACAGAGTGGACAGCCTTGTCTTATTTCTGATCTTAGGGGGAAAGCTTTTAGTGTTTGCCCATTGAGTATTATGTTGGCTGCAGGTTTCTCATATATGACCTTTATGATGTTGAGGTATGCTCCCTTTATTCCCATTTTGCTGAGTGTTTTTATCATAAATGGTTGCTGTACATTGTCAGATGCTTTTTCAGCATCTATTGATAAGATCATATGGTTTTTGTCTTTCATTTTGTTTACATGGTGTATTGCATTTATTGATATGTGAATGTTATAACATCCTGCATCCCTGGAATGAATCCTACTTGATCATGGTGTATGATCTTTTTAAAGTGTTGCTGTATCCGGTTAGCCAATATTTTGTTGAGAATTTTAACATCTATGTTCATCAGAGATAATGGCCTGTAGTTTTCTTTCTTTCTTGTATCTTGATCTGATTTTGGGATTAGAATTCTATTGGCCTCATAGAAAGAGTTTGGTAGTCTTCCCTATTCTTGGAATTTTTGGAATAGGCTGAGAAGGATAGGAATTAGTTGTTCCCTAAATGTTTGGCAAAATTCGCCTGCGTAGCCACCCAATCCAGGGCTCTTGTATGCTGGGAGCATTTTGATTACTGCTTCAATTTCACTAGTTCTTGGTCTGTTCAATCTTTGTGCTTCATCTTGATTCAGTAGTTTTGGTAGATAATACATTTCCAGAAATTTGTTCCACCCAGGTTGTCAAGTTTCTTGTCATATAGTTGTTTGTAGTAATTTCTTACAATCCTTTGTACTTCTCTGGTATTGGTTGTGATTTCTCCTCTGTTGTTTCTGGTTTTATTTGGGTCCTCTCTCTTCTTTTCTTGATGAGTCTGGTTAAAGGATTGTCAATTTTGTTTATCTTTTCTAAGAACCAGCTTCTGGATTTATTAATTCATTGAATTGTATTGTTAGTCTCTATGTCATTTAATTCTGCTCTGATCTTGATTATTTCCTTCCTCCTACTTGCTCTGGGCTTTGCTCATTATTGCTCCTCTAGTTCTTGTAGCTTTATGGTTAGTTTATTTGTATGAGCTTCTTTTAACCTTTTTAGGTAGGCCTGTATTGCTATGAACTTCCCTCTGAGAACTGCCTTCACTGTGTCCCATAGGTTTTGGGCTGTTGTGTATTCATTTTCATTTGTTTCCAGAAACTTTTTGATTTCTTCTTTGATCTCATTATTAACTCATTCATTAGTTAATAGCATGTTATTCAGTCTCCATGAATTAGAGTGTTTTTGATCTTTTCCCTTGAGGTTGGTTTCTAGTTTCAAGCCATTGTGATCTGAGAAGATGCTTGATATGATTTCAATTTTCTTAAATTTGTGGAGGTTTGTCTTATGCCTTACCATGTGGTCTAGCTTTAAGAATGTTCTATGTGCATTTGAAAAGGATGTGTATTTTGCTTCTTTGGGGTGAAAACTTTGTATATATCAGTTAAGTCCATTTCACCCAGAGTGTTGTTCAATGCCACAATATCCTTGGTGTTTTTGTTTTTTTCCTTGGAAAAAAAACTTTCCATTGTTGATAATGGGGTATTAAAATTTCTTACTATTAATGTGTTGCTGCCACTATCCTTCTTGAAGTCCTTCAAGACTTTTCTTTTATATTTTGGTGCTCCTATGTTGGGTGCATATATGTTTACCAGAGTTATATCTTCTTGATGGATTGTTCTCTTAAGTATTATGATATGTCCTTCTTTGTCCCCTTTATGGCCTTCATTATAAAATCTATGTTGTCTAAGTATTAATACCCAAGGCTTTTCTTCATATCCATTTGCTTGAAATATATTTTTCCATCCCTTCACTTTTAACTGTGTTGATCTTTTGTCCTGAAGTGGGTCTCTTGTATACAGCATATATGTGGGCCATGTTTTCTTATCCATTCAGTTACCTTTTGCCTTTTGATTGGTGCATTTAATCTGTTTACATTTAAGGTTATTATTGATTGATACTTATTCATTGATATTTTTCTCTTGTACCTGTGTTCCTCTCTGTCTCTCTGTTTCTTCACCTTCTTAAATCTCTTGCAATGCTAGTTTGGTGGAGGTGTATTCTTTTAGCCTTCTTTGTTCTGGGAAACTCCTTATGTCGCCTTCCATTTTGAATGAGAACCTTGCTGGGTAGAGAAGTCTTGTTTGCAGGCCTTTGTTTTTCATTACTTGGAATATTTTTCACCATTCCTTTCTGGCTTGTAGTGTTTCTGTTGCAAAATCAGGTAATAAACTTATCAGAGTCCCCTTATACGTTATTAGCTGTTTCTCTCTTGTTGCTTTTAAAATTCTGTCCATGTCTTTGAAATTTGCTGTTTTAATTATAATGTGTCTTGGAGTGGGCCTGTTTGGGTTCATTTTCATTGGGATCTTCTGTGCTTCCTGAATTTGAGTGGCATTTGCCCTCATCAAGTTAGGAAAGTTTTTTGTCATTACTTTTTCAAACAGGTTTTCTATCCCTTGTTTCTCTTCTCCTTCTGGTATCCCTATGATATGGATATAACTGTGTTTCATGTTGTCCTACAGCTCTCTTAAAACCTCTTCATTCTTTTTTCATTTTGTTGCACTGCCTGGGGAATTTTTTCTATGTTGTCCTCTAGCTCACTAATCTGATCCTCTGCTTCCTCTATCCTGCTTTTGATTCCTTCTACTGTATTCCTCAATTCAGAAATTGTATTCTTCATTTCTTTCTGGCTTTTATTGATAGTTTCTATTGTCCTTTTTAATGCTGATGTAGTTCTCAGTAAGTTCCTTGTAGCTTTGCTGGAGTTCTTTGTAGTTCCCCTGGAGTTCTTTGTAGTTTCCCTGAAATTGTTTGTAGTTTTCTTTGAGCTCGCTGAGCTCATTGAGCTTCTCTATCACCATTATTTTGAATTCCATGTCTGATAGTTTGCTTGCCTCTATTTTATTTAGAGGTCTTTCTGGGGATTCCTCCTTTCCTCCCGGCGATGGACTGTTTCTTTTTCTCCCCATTTTAGGTGACTCTTCTTGGTTGTTTTTTGCTTTTTAGACTGGGCTTTTTGAGTTTCTATCCTTGTGGTGTGACCTTCTATCATGTAGAGGTGCACTTTCTTTACTCCCTGGTTCCATCTCTGGTAATGTCAGATCATTCCATAGTCTAGGCCTAGTCAGCCTATTGGAACCAACCAGAGATCTGCTGCTTTGTGCCCTTCAGTTTTTAATCCAATTAATCTGTGCTCGGCTATCAGGTGTAGGTACTGCTTGGTGGGCCACGTTGATTGAGTTGTAATCCAATCAATCTGTGATCAGCCACTAGGTTAGGCACGGCTGGGCAGGGCAGATTGATTCCAGTAGGCGGAGCTGTGATGTCTCCTCAGGCGGATACTGCTTGGCTAGTGTAGTCTGCCAGCAGTGTAGGGGATGAGTCAACACTGGGACCCCTTTGGCTTCTCCATCATTTCTTTCCTCAAAGCCACTGCTCCAAACTCTTCCTAAGCATCTCCAGTCCACTCTTCCCTCTCTCCACTGTAACCCAGGGTAAGTGAGTACTAATGTATTTTCCTGTGTGGTCACTTTAGTAATTCTATCTCTAGCCATCTCAAGCTAGCAATTGCCACAGCTTTTTGATTTTCACACCTGGATGCTGTTTTACTCAGCTGTGTTGCTATAGGCTGGGAAGCCCCGCTGGGGGTTAGACCCCATCCTTCTCAGGTGGAACCCCCAGCTCCAATCCCTTCAGCTGCCACCCATGGGAACCCAGCCAGTCCTATCTTATCTCTGCAATTCCTACCAGTCTCTTCTGTCTGTGGTAATAAGGCTTCTTTCCAGCTGATGTTTTGTTGGTTATTCTGGATGATTTCTCCTCCCCAATTAAGTTGTAATTCCAGATTGGTCCTAGGAGGAGATTGGTGTAGCTCCACTTACTCCTCCACTATCTTGTCCTGTATCAGAACTGAAAACTTATGTCCATGCAAAGCCCTTTACACAGATGCTTATAGCAGCTTTATTCATTTTTGCTAAAACTTGGAAGCAACCTAGATGTCTTTTGGTTGGTGAGTGAATAACTAAACTGTGATTTATCCAGACAATGGAATAGTACTCAACACTAAAAAGAAATAAGCTACTGAGCCATGAAAAGATGTGGAAACTTAGATGCATCTCTGACTAAGTGAGAGAAGCCAATATAAAAATGTTGCATGCTATATAATTCCAACTATATTCTCAAAAAAGCGAAGCTATGGGGACAGTAAAAAGATCAGTGGTTGTCAAGCACAGAGGTGGAGGGAGGAGTGAATAGGCAGAGCACAGAGGATTTTTAAGTAATTGAAACTATTTTGTATGATACTACAATGGTGAATACATGTTATTCTACATTTGTCCAAATCTATAGAATGTACAACACCTTAATGTAAACTGTGAACATTGAATGCTGTATCAATGTAGTTCATGGATTATACTAAATGTACCACTGTGGTAAGTGATATTGATAATGGGACAGGTTGTATTTGGTGGAGGAGATGGGATTTATAGGAACTCTCTGTATTTTCAGCTCAATTTTGTTGTGAATCTAAAACTTCTCTAAAACAATTAGATTTTATTAGTTTTGGTTTTTTGTTTGGTTTTTTTGTTTTTTGTTTTTAAATGCCTTAAGCAACACTGTGGCTGTCCAGGTGAAAAGAGACAGCATCCAGTCTGGATTCTAGGCTGCTAGCTTGGTCCCAGACACAGCTGGTTTAACTTAAGTTGATTGGTACCCACAGTGAGGAGGGTTCAGCTTGCAGATAGAAGGTTCTCACTTCCTTGGTCAAGCCTCCCCTTGTGGAAGTAAGTGTGCTAACCACCTTCCTGAAGGCACAGGAAGGAGAGCAAGAGACCCAAGTTTATCACCTGCTCTTATTTCCACACCAGGCCCAAGCCCTTTCTCCAGGAGAGGGTAACCATATATAACTGTATCCTATATAAACTCCATGTGAATGGCCTTCCAACTGGCTATTGTGTAAGGAGAACCTGGACTACTATCACAGCACTTTAGGCCACAGCTCTGGTTTGGATCATTACTCTGCACAAGAACCAAAAAAGTAGATGGGACCTTTAATATCCTCTCTTTGTATTAAATGATGACCATTCCTTTGCTTCTGGCAGAACATAGTTTAAATAAGTAACATATTTTTTAAAGCCTTATAAAATTTAACTAATTTTCTTATTTATTCATTTCAATAATGGGCATGTGTCATGAATATTGTCACTTATTAACACATTGTTGAGCTGAAATTTTATACAAAAGCTAGTGCAAGTACAGGTATGAGTTAACTTGATATTGATCAACAACTAATTTTTTCCTGACTGGTCATCAATGTGTTAAAGACCCTTATGTTCTGGAGGATGCTACATAAACTTTGAAGGTTTATAGATCATTTACCTAATATATTAAATACTTCCACAACACAAAATTAGTAATGTATTAAATAATATACCATAATGCCCCACTAAGGCATTTTTCTTTCTTTTCTGCTTAGATAGCAGTATATTTAATGATATATTTTTTTATAACAAAGTTGGTTGCATCCCCTGAAGTCAACTTGTATGGAAGCTAAAACAACACAATATATGACTATGAAGAGTAATTTTCTAACAGCACTATGAATGTAGAACACCAATAATTAGTTTGGATCATTTTCAGTCTGCCAAAATGTTCTTCAAAGAAATATTTATCCAGTGCCTTCCCACATTATTCAAACACTATGTCATTAATTATTTTTGCTTTAAAAGCAAATAATTTGATAGGATATCAAATAACTATAAACAAAGGCAAATTAAGAAAAACAAAACCCATTCTCTAACTCCCAAAGTAATCATTAAACTACTGTTAAAAAGTATGCCACCAAATTGCACCACATACATGAACACATACTCAAAAGATTAAAGAAAAACTAATATTTATTATAATGTTCAAATAAAAGGGAATTCAAGGAAAAAATTAAAAACATGACTACCTAAACTTCCAATGCGTCATTGAGGAAGTAAGTGAGGTAAATTCTGAGGGTATTAACATTTTTATGGTCATTAACCACCATAATCATTTCAGAAACAGTATCTTAGCAGCAGACAAGAAATGTTCTCAAATAAGCCTAATTTATTCCTTGATGTGCAATGCAACCATGTTATACTAATGGCATCATGTGTAAAATCTTTTCTATATGCAAATAAAGATGAAAGTAGATATTGTCTTTAATATATAAACCAAACACAAACTACTTGTTCAAATCATAGAGATTTGTGTTGCAATGAGATACATAACAAAATAAGTTAAAAGCATTTTTACACATTTTTTTTTTTTTTGCCATCAGTTTAGCTCAGTTACTGTTCAATCTCAAAACAGTCCCTTTAACAATAACAACAGATAATTGAGCTATAAATAAATATAAAACAGTAGAAAGTGATACATCACCATATGTTGCTTTTACAAATTATAGAGAATGACTTTATTATTAGCACACAGCTTGCCCCATGATTATTATAAATGATTTTATTGATAGAGATAATAATAATGGCTTATGATATTATCCCTTTGTCCATTGTCACAGCTTTCCTGTAGGGATCAGCAGGTAGAGAAAAATACCTAGCCGATTTATATCCTTCCTTGGTTGTAAAAGGCTTTACAAAGCATTTATTCATAGCAATCTGTATGCATAAAAAGTTTTATAAAAGCAAAAATATATATAGATCGCCCCCTAAAATATGTTATTGAGAGATCAATATACATTTCTCAAAATTGTTGACCAGGATTATTTGAGCCACATTCAGCCATGCATTTAAAAACTTTGAACTTGATATGTTGTGTTCAGAAGAGAAAGGAAGGTAAAAGGCTAACCTTTCTCCCTTTGCTGAGCACCTGCAATGTTTCAGGCACTCTGTAAACCCTGGCCCCCTGGTCCTCACAGCAACCCTGCAAGGGAGACTACTGATGTTACAGAGATAAGAAAGCTAAGCCCAGCAATGAAGAACAGAGATAGGACTGAACCTAGATTAACATTGTTCCAGATTTCACTTTCCATCATCTTCCCTGAAATAATCCACCTAAATGAATATGGGAAAAAAGGGTGAATTCAAACTTATTAACTAGAATTTTTATATAATGCTGACAATTGTGAAGCCAAGTATCGAGTAGTTCAGTGTCACCCCCTGACACTTCCATGGTGGATTCTGCATAGAGGGTAACGGACAACTCAGGGCCCCAGGGTATTTAAAATTTAGATCAGTCCTTACCAAACTGTGGTGATGAACCTTTTTGTTTTGCTTTGCTTTAATTTCCCATCCATTGCACAACATTAACTTGTGAAATGCAACAAAATAAATTTCAAAAATGAAGTGAAAATATAAAGTGAGATATATAGAAAATAAGCTCAATTACTTATGATTAGATTTAACAGGTAAGCCCACTGATCACATGCTTAAACATAGCAGCAATGTCAAAGTGCTTTAAGAGTTTCTAATCGCTCACCCACAACCTCTGATCTTCTCTTACTGTGGACTGCTCCATAGCCCACACAGTGAGGAGCACCAAACTAAAAAATGTGGTGGAGGCTCTGTCATCTTTTTCTCCTCTATTTGGATGCATACTGAGCCAGTAGCTAATTTCAGAGTTCTGGATCATTATACTTGGAGGCTCATGGATATTTACCAACTGTCACAAACATTGCTGATTGAAAGTAAAGGGAGATATTCAGAACTTTTTAGTCATTTTATAATAACACAGCCCTTCAGTTATGTTGGAAAAGCTGACCCACTCTAGTTTTTGCACCTCCTCCACCAATAGACCATTAAACTTTTCTTCAGAAAAAAGTTTCTTTGACTTGAGCAGTAGTCAACCTACTCCCTATGTTTTCAGGTTCAAGTAAAACCCATGAATGATTCCTTGTCTTAAAATTAACCTTTAGAAATCAAGATTTTGAAATGTGTCCTATAATCTTGTTACTTGGAGTTGGCATTTGGCTTCATTACACCATTAACAGCTTTCAATTCTAATCATCAACAAAGTACTTGAATATATTGGGGCAAAAAGACTAATAGTGAATTCTGTGTAGGAGGATAATATATGCTTCCTGGCAATGCACACATGCAGACTCTGTTCTGGTCACTCACTAACAAAGTCCATTCATTTAGTATATTCCTATTAACAATTAAAGAGGAAAAAAATGGCCCTGGCTGGTGTGGCTCAGCGGAATGAGTGCCAGCCTATGAACTAGAGGGTCACTGGCTTGATGCTCAGTCAGGGCACATGCCTCGTTGCAGGCCAGGTCTCCAGTTGGGGGGAAGCCAGAGGCAACCACACATTGATGTTTCTCTCACTCCCTTCCTCTCCCTCCCTTCTCTCTCTAAAAAGAAATAAGTAATAGGAATAAACACCATATCAATTGTTATATATATATATATATATATATATATATATATATATATATATGTATATGTATATGTATAAAGAGAGAGAGAGAGAGAGAGTATGTTTTTAAAGTATGTATATACTTTATATTCTAAGAGTCTAAAGTCTTCTTTTATGAACTTGACTTCTAATTGACTTAAAATTTAGATTTGCAGCAAAATGGCTTCATAATCATAGGATTATTTTCATGAAAAATTTAGAGCACATAGAAGAATAAAAGGTAAAACAGCAGTCAACATCTATGGACTTTTGCAAGTGAACATTCATAGAGCTGATGATTATGCAGCTTTCAGACTAGTGTCCTTTATCCTTTTGTTGTGTTTGTAGTTGTGTTACAACTGGTAATAAAATTTCATTTTAGAACTTACATAGAATTTTATTTTATTATCACACATTTTATTATTCCAATAATCATCTTTTCATGCTCCAAAATCCCAATATCGAATATCACTGAACTTTAAGAAAAAAGGAAAAGAAAAATATGTGAAATGTTATGATTTTACTTTGCAATAATATTTGTGCCCAGATATGCAGTAATAAAAATAAATTTGAACTTTGAAACATGAAATGAAGATACAGAACTCAAGCTTCATTTTTAGTTTCTTTTTTCAAATTTTATTTATTTTTATTTAAATATAGTTGGTATACAATCCTATGTTGATTATATTAGTTTCAGGTGTCCATATAGTGATTCAACTTTATATACCTTACAGTCTGATCTTTCCACCAATTCCAGTAGTCATCTGTCACCATGTAAACTAATCATATTATTATTCACTACATTCACATTCCCCTTTCCAGCCATTTCCTCACTCCAACCTTTCTGGTAGCCATTCCTTTGGTCTTTGTTTCTATGAATCTGTTTTTGTTTTATAGGTTTGGTTTGGTTTGGTTTGGAAACCAAACAACATTTGTCTTTCTCTGCCAGATTTATTTCACTTAGCAGGATACCTTCTACATCTAGCCATATTGTCAAAGATTTTATTATTTTTATTGTCATGTTATATATATATATATATATATATATACTACATCTTCTTTATACATTCATCTGCTAAAGGATACCAGGTTGCTTTCATATCTTATTATAGATAATGCTGCAATGAACATAGGAATGTACGTATTTTTCTCTTCATAGGATAAATACCCAGAAGTGAAATTTTTGGGTCCCATGGTGTATCTATTTTTAGTTTTCTGAGGAATCACCATCTTGTTCATAGAGGCTGCACCAGTCTGCATTTCCACTATCAATTCAGAAGAGTTCCCTTTCTCCACATCCTCACCAACATTTTGACTACTTTTTGATAGCCATTCTGACTGATGTGAAGTGGTTTCTCATTTATGGTTTTTATTTGTATTTTCCTGATGATTAATGATGTTGAGCATCATTTCATATGTCCATTGGCCATCTATATGTCTTATTTGGAGCAATGTCTTTTCATGTTTTCTGTCCAGTTTTCTTTTTCTTTTTTTTTTTTTAATGTTGGCATTACTAAAAAAAAATCTGGAAATAGGTAGTGCATCAATCAAGTATCAATATTTAAATGTATGATAGTATTTTTAATTAATCCCACCTAAAAATCAAATTTGTTTTGAAAACCTTAAAGAAATAGATGGAGGATTGTAACTATGTAAATGAATAAAGCCACTTATTCTTTAAATTTTCTACTGGAATCCAGGGGAGAGTGATCTTAAATTAGAAACAATTTTTTAAAACACAAAACAAAAACTGCTTGCTCTCTTGGGTAATGAGATAATAACTATTATGGTAGTATATTATCGTTTGTAAAGGAAGCAACATTTGCACATTTGTTGCCATTAACAGAATGACTTTTTAATGGATATTGCAATAGTTTATATCAGATAATCAGACTGAGATTCAGTCTATCCTGCCAAATACAATATTAAACATGTTTCTATCTTAAGAAAATGTGTATTTCCACTTCCTTAAAGAGCTGAAAAAGAAAAGCATTGCTTCTTCCCAATAATACATTTATGTAACAAATATCTTTGTCACATTTCTGTAGTCCATACCACCTTTTCTCTTTAAGTTACACACAGAAAAATTATTTAGATCTTACCCATTGCAAACTCTTATTTCTTCAAAGTTAAACATTTATTTAAAGAAAAACATGCAACTGTTGTGTAAAAGTTTTAAAATAACAAAGAACAGATAAATTATTTTAAAAGATGCAGTGTTAGACTAATGGGAAGAAAATCTATTTCAGAGGCATTACATATCTCAATAGCATGTTATGTGGAAAAAATCTGAATATTCTAGTAGACCTCATTGAAATAAAGTAACAGTGGTAACATGGCAAAAGAGAGTAATACCTATATTGAACGAATAGAAGTGACAGTTGTATGATCTTAGCATCATAGCATAACTGGTTTCAACTCCATGAACTATATTTTCAGAAAGTGATGGATGAATTACAGGACCTCCTAAAGAAGAATGCCAGGAGTCCAGATATCTGTCACTGTCAGGATGATTAAAACAGAATTCACAATTGGAAGTTGACAATTAGAACCTGAACATTCAAATGCATTCTGTTTGGCATGGACAGTGCTAAACTACACAATCCTTTGAAGTTTTATATATATATATATACACATATATATGTATATATATATATATATATATTTAGAAATCAGGAGATTCCTCATGCAAACCAGATATCTAGACTTTCTTAGAAATTAAAGATCTGGAAACATAAAGCCTACATTTCCCATTGGTGGTAATTGACTGAAACTGAGAAGCTGCTGCCTGCATTACTTAGGTAAGTATGAATTCTCCAGCTACCTTTACACATTCATGCCACCAGGCTGTCCTCAATAGGTGTGAGTTTGTGACCAGACAGACCCTTGGGTGAGGCTTTAGTTACATGTAATCTAAAAGACAGAAGGAGCAATAGATGTGCTTTCCAGTCATTTACAGGTTGTCACATAGACGAGAAAATGAATTTACTCTAAGTTTTCACAGAATGTGTAAGTAGGACCTAAATGTGGAGTTTATAGGGATACAGCTTTTAAGAGAATGTAAGAAAATTTGTATCATTTGAAATATAATTAGTTAACAATAGTGTTGCCTTTTTCAGAAATAAGAGTGCATCCTTCCATTGGAGATATTCAGGCAAAAGTTGGGTGACTAATAGCATTATCCTCTTAAGTTTTGAAAATTAATGATTCCATTTAAAAAGTCATTATGTTATATTTGTGTATATGAAAGTAATACAACTTCAGTTGTTGCATAGCTACTCAACTGGAAAATTCTTCTTGCTCTGCTATAAAATCCTCTTCATCTTTCAGATGCCATCTAGAGAAGAGAAATATGACTTTTATAAGACAAAAGTAGTTACTCAATTTTTCCCACTTTTAGTCTTAAGCTTACATACTTAGGTACATTTTCTGTTAGTTTCCTTTTTATTTTATGGTTATAGCTATAGGAAGATGCTTACAATTTGAAAGTCTGTCACTACTCAGATGGTAAATTAAGCCTGAAAGTGATTGCATGTGCTACAAAAGCAGTGAACCCATCTTCAGTGGATAGGATTGTGTTGTTTGTGTCTAGACCATTACAAAAATAAAACCAATGAAAATTTTGTTTCTAAGAGACAAATAGGAAGATTGCAGCAACAAATAAAGTACTTGCTTGTAACAATCTGAAATTAAATTTAATCAATTCTCAGTTTACAAAAAATAAGGAAAATAAAAGTTCAAGTTGAATACAGCACAAGGAAAAGATTATTCTACAAGGTAATTGATCCAATTTATCTAAAAAAGCAATGAAAGACATGAAAAGAGAGAGTGAGGAAAGTGGGAAGGGGTATTGTTAGAGAACAGATTTTTTTCATCCAAATGAAATAAAATGTATAAACTTTGTCTAGATCATGATTCAAATTAAACAATTCAAAATGTTTTTAGGCAAAGAGGAAGTTTTATATGAAGATTGTGTATAAGATAATACAATAAAAGACAGCAACTTTTGAAGAAAATTTGGGGAAGGACAAGATATTTACATACTCTTGAAGCTTTATTTCTCATATTATTAATTATAATAAGAAAAATTATAGTGGAGGAATCCGGTGGACATAACCTTAGCTACATGAAAAACATAATGTCACCAATAATGAAACAAATTTATACCATGTATCTCTTGAATATTATGCCATGTAGTTTGCCTGAAAAAAAAGAGTAAAATATTAACTGAAATCTAATCATGAGGCAACAATCAGGCAAATGCACATTGAAGGCCATTTTGCAAAACAATTGGTTGGACTATTTTAAAACTCCGATATCATAAAAAATAAAAAACAAAAATTTTAAAGTGTGGAAAATATCCTAGATTAAGAGAGGCTAAGTGCAAGGTATGATCCTTGAGTGAGCCCTACACTGAGAATAAATAAAGACTATAATGGGTAGTCTTTGACCAATTTGGAGACACTGAATATAGATTGCATATAACCCACTTGTATCCTATCTATGTTAAATTTTCTGTGTGTGCTCATTGTATTGTGGTTATGTGGGAGAATATCTGATGGCTGTTTCTTAGGAGATACATGCTGACATATTCTGGGATGAAATATTGTGATATCTGCAACTAATTCTCTAATGTTTTCTAAAGATAAAGCAAGAGAGAGAATGTGTGTGCAGACATCTGAGCAAGAGAAAAAGAAAGAACAAATATGGCCCAATTTTAACAATTGCTAAATTTAAGTGAAGAAGGTTATGTAGGTATTCATTTCACCTTTCTTACAGCTTTTTAGAAAATTTAAGTTTTTCAACAGATAAACATTTTTAAATGATTATTTTTAATGTGTGAACTATAAACATTGAATGTTAGTTAAAAATAAATGTTCTTATTAAGATGCATACTTGACTGTTTACAGCAAAATAGCATAATGTCTTTTGATGTTTTCCTTAAAAATACTTCTTTTATCTTCTGAAAAAGTGGAGGAATAAATAGAACAACATTAGCAAAATCTCTCAGTGATGAACGTGTGAGGGCTAATTCTATTTAAAGATTAATTTTCTAAATGGCTCATTAAAATAATATCTTAGCAATATTTTTAGTTTTACTTTAAACTATAATTTCTAAAGCTGTTTTGGATATAATTTTTTATGTGTAAACAAAAATTTAGAGCCAAGTATTGGCAAGAACATTAGGTAACATATTTTCTGGCATTATTCAGAAATCTGTTTAAAGATAACTTTCAAGAAACTTCTGTCTGCCTTACTGATTCACAAGAAGAATAAAAGGAGATATTGAATCTAGAGATGGCTTTGGGTAACATTTTAATAATGTTAGTTATTACAATCCATGAACATAGTATATGCTTCCATTTATTCATATCTTCCTCAATTTCTTTATTTAGTGTTCTATAGTTTTCTAAGTACTGATCTTTTATCTCCTTGGTTAAATTTATTCCTAGGTACTTTATTTTTCTGGTTGCTGTAGTAAATGGGATTTTTTTCTTAAGTTTCTTTTTCTGATAGCTCATCATTAGTGTACAGAACTTCCATTGCTGGGAATATACCTTAAGAAGCTCAAAACACAAATTCAAAAGTACTTATACACTCCTGTGTTCACAGCAGCACTATTTACAATAGCCAAGTGCTGGAAACAGCCTAAGTGCCCATCAGTAATGAATGGATTAAAAAACTGGTAGATTTACACAATGGAATACATGCAGCTGAAAGAAAGAAGGAACTCCTACCTTTCAAGGCAGCATGGGTGGAACTGAAGAGTATTATGCAAAGTGAAATAAGCCAGTTGGTGAAAGACATATACCATATGATCTCACTTATAAAATGATCCTAATGAACAAAATAAATGAACAAAATAAATGAGCGAAACAGAATCAGAGACATGGAAACATGGAACAGACTGACAGCTGCCTGAGGTGGCAGGGGGGATGGTGAAAAGAAGGAAAAGGGATTAGTCAAAGAGCATGTATGAATGGCCCATGGACATGAACGAAGGTGTGGGGAATGACTGTGGGAGCAGGGGGTGATCTAGGCAAAGAAAGGCAAAGGGGGGAAAAGTGGGACAACTGTAATAGAATAAATAAAAACAATGAAAGATTCTTTTAAAAGATATTGAAAGTCTTTAAGCTTAAAAGCATAAAAAACCATTTTCACAATTGTGAACAACACCTTCTCATGCAGAAAATATTCTAGTTCTAGAGCAGTTTTCTATTGATAGTAGGCGGTTAGAATCTAAATTATTATCAGAAAATGGACTTTATCATACTACTTTATATCTCTCTAAATATACTCTCTCTAATGTCAAGTTGGGTATGTCCAATTAAGCATTATCATGGCAAGTTATGAAAGTAATATTTTTCTTTCTACAAAATTAATGTTACTAATATAATAAAGCTTTTTACACTTAGAAACAGAATGAAAGTATCTATTCCATAAAATTCCATAAAAATACAATATAAAGGGAAATATTTTTCTCTCCCTCAGAAATACTTCATATATTTCAATAGTACAAAAACTGGACACAACTTTCTAATAATTAAATACTAAATTAAAAGTGTTGTATAACAGGGACCTGGCTGATGGCACAGTGGATAAGGTTGGCAGCCTGCAAACCCAAAGGTCACTCATTCAATTCCCAGCCAGGGCATGTAACCAGGTTGGAAGCCAGGTCTCCAGCCAGGTCCATAGCTGGAGGCAGATGAAAGACAACCGTACATTGATGTCTCTCTCCCTTTCTGCCTCTCTTCCACCCCCTCTCTCTAAGAGTCATCAATAAAATCTTTAAAAAAAAATGTTGTCTAACAAATGTCAAAAAATTATGTCTTCCATTTTATAGGAAACATAATACTCACAAGACCAGATTTTCTGTCAACTCTGCATACAACTTGATGCTCTTAAATTGATTTATTCATTTTCCTTCCTTTTTATGATTTATGATAGAACAATGACCAAGAATTGAAAAGATATTCTTAGGCTCTCTGCATGAAGACACACAAGAGACATTTTAGCTATCTACATATAAAAACACAACAAAAATCAGTAACAAAAACAAAAGCACCTAATGGGAAAGATATACAATGTCACAACATATAAATCAAAATTTTTACAAATTATGTCTTTACAATCCAACAGTTCTAGTAAATAGTTATAATTTTTTAATTATCTGTAACTTTTGTGCATTTATTAGTGATTATTCAGATATTTCCTGGCAGTTACAATAAGCCTCTATTTCTAAACACATACCTCCATAAAATTTGTCCTAAAGCCTCAGATTTTTCAGGAGAATGAAAATATCTAACAGGAATGTATTTTTTCCATAAATATTCTTTTTTCAAAACAGAGGCATATTTTTTAAAGAATTTCTGTGAAATTCCTGTATACTAACAGACTGCCGCAAAATCTTGCTCCACAGATTAGAAAACGCAATTGAAACATACATGAATTTTTCATTAGTTAGACTTATTTCAGTGTGCAGAGTAGAACCCTAAATATACCTAGCATTTGCTTTTGTATATTTAAAGTGTTCAACCTTTACACCACATGAGTTTACAATTTAATTATATGATGGCACTAGCAAGCCTACACAATAAAATCACTCAATAATAGAACATACATGCAATATAATATTGCACACTGTGAAGAATAGCCAACACACAGTAAGACTCCTCAAGCATTTGAGAAATCATTCAACAAAATTACAGCTTTTGAGAGCAGAGGATTTTTTTAAGAGCAAATAAGGTCAAAATTTCATTAACAGGCATGAAACACAGCCTGGAATTATTAATCATTATAGAATGTAAATCTTTTAGTGATAGCTCTTAGAAGTTAAAGCAAACATTTGCATAACATTTTACTTAAAATAGACCAAAATAATAACAAAAAGAATTATTTAAATTTTGTCAAATGATTTCATTAAAAATATCTGTAAAATTTTGTAAAAGGGGGTATGTGAAAAAGTTATCAA
The DNA here is from genome assembly GCA_004026585.1 of Noctilio leporinus. Lineage (NCBI taxonomy): Eukaryota > Metazoa > Chordata > Mammalia > Chiroptera > Noctilionidae > Noctilio > Noctilio leporinus. The sequence continues at coordinate 119,966 of PVIW01001669.1, read as the reverse complement.
ATATGTCCTCTAATAAAGATTTCAAAGTACTTTTGAAATAGCTTAACATAAAAATAAAGGCAATGCATACTTATTTTGGCTTTTATTATAATACTTTTATGTAAGAAAGCAAAATTTACCAAATGTTACATGCTGTCTCTTCTCTATTGCTGAATAATAAATCCCTCCCAAACTCAGTACCTTAAAACAATAAGGAAGTGTTACTTTTCACATCCGGGAAGTTGACTAGGCTCTTTTTTTGCTCCATGTAGTGTCAATTCAGATCAATCTGAGACTGCACGTATCCAGATAGGCTGAGCTAGTTATGCTATTGGACATCTTTTTTTTTTTTTTTTTTTTTTTTTTTAATTTAACTCCAACATGAAAAACTAAAAGATAGGCTCAGCTGGAAGGTTCAAAAAGGCCTTGGAAATGACTGTTATCTGGGGGCTTTATTGCTTTCATTGTTGCTGGCTCTCCATTTGATGCTGCACCCTCCAGACCTCACCATAGCTGCTCTCCAGTAAGAGAGCTAGGACAAGCTCACAGCATGGCTCCTGATTCCAGCAGGGGGAAATCTGAGAACATCAACATCAGTGTGAAAGTCTCTGCTTGCACCATTTTGCTAATGTCTCATTGGTCAAAAGTTTGGTATGAGCAAGCCCACATAATTGTGTTCAGGGACCACCAAAGATATAAATAAAGTGGGAAGAGCATATTGGTTGCTCTTTCTCATTATGATAGCTTACCACACATGAGTTATCTTTCCAAATTCACATAGAATCTATGAGATTGAATTTCTATTGTTTTCTTCTTCACTCTGTGATAAGAAGCATTGGTATCCATTTACATCTCAAACAAAAACAATTTTACAAGAAATATTGCAAACAAATGGCACTTTATTTTTTAACTTTTGTCAATTATAGTTCATAGTCATTATCTTTTATTAGTTTCAGTAATATAGCATAGTAATTAGACTGTTACATACTTTGAAAAATGTTCCCCCTGATACTTTAAATACCTACCTGGCACCATACATAGCTATTATAATATTATTGATTATATATCCCCTATGTTGTACCTCACATCCTCATGAGTGTTTTGTAACTCCCAATCTGTACTTCTCAATCCTTCTATCATTTTCAGCAAGTCCCTAAACCCCCCCTCCCCTCTGGCAACCATCAGTCTGTATCTGTGAGTCTGTTTCTGTTTGGTTTGTTTATTTATGCTGCTCTTTAGATTCCACATATAAATGAAATCATGTGGTATTTACCTTTCTTTAACTGACTTATTTCACTTAGCATAATACCCTCCAGCTCCATTCACGCTATCACAAATTGTAAAATTTCATTACTTTTTATGGTTGAGTAATATTCCATAGTGTACATGTACCAATGCTTTATTATCCTCTCATTTATTGATGGACATTTGGGTTGCTACCAAATCTTAGTTATTGTAAATAATACTGCAATGAACATAGGGGTGTTTATGTTCTTCCAAATTAAGGTTTTGGGTTTCTTTGGATATATACCCAGAAGTGGAATCACTGAGTCATAATGCAGTTCCATTTTTTAATTTTTTGAGGAAACTCCACATTGTTATCCAGAGTTGGCTGCACCAATCTGCATTCTTACCACATCATCAATACTTGTTGTTTGTGGATTTATTGATGATGGCCATTCTGACAGGTGTGAGGTAATATCTCATACTAGTTTTAAGTTGCATTTCTCAGATGATTAGTAGCATTAAGCATCTTTTTATATGTCTATTGGCCATCCATATGTCCTCTCTGGAGAAGTATCTATTCAGATCCTTTAAGCATTTCTTAATTAGATTGTTTTTTTGTGTTGAATTTATGAGTTCTTCTTAAATTTTAGATATTACCCCTTAGCCAATCTATCTTTGGCAAAAAATGTTCTTTCACCTAGTGGATTGTCTTTTCATTTTGTTGATGGTTTTTACTGTGAAGAATCTTTTTAGTTTGATATAGTCCCATTTGCTAATTTTTTCCTTTGTTTACCTTGTTCAAAGAGCTATATTACTAAAATTTTATTTCCTGTTTCTTCTAGGAGTTTTATGGTTTTCAGTCTTACATTTAAGTCTTTAATCCATTTTGAGTTTATTTTTGTATATGATTTTAATAAGATGGTCCAGTTTCATAGTACTTCATTTTTAAAGAAAAAATTGTAACTTTACAATAAATCCAGAAGAAAATATCTAAAGTTAACTTGTAAAATAATTTTTTTTTAAATAATCAAAACCATTTACCACATGTGCATTATGTAAGAATCATTTTTCCGAACAGAGTTATATCTTTCCTTTTCTAAGAAATAGTTCTTACACAAAAGGAAGGCCCAAACTTTATGCAAGGTTTTAAAAACCTCATTTATTTAAAAACACTTCTTGTTGTTTGTTTATGGGAACTGCAAATAATAATAATACATACAAAAATAAGAAGTAAACTAAGCATAGAGACTGATGCTCTCACTGAAAACAACTAAACACCTGCATAGCCATTATGTTTTTCAGTGTATTGATAAACTTAAAATAAGATTAAGTGTAATCAGATGAAAAATTAAGTGAAGGAAGGATCTAAGATAAGTTGCTAAGTACTTTATTTGTTTTTTGTCTTGATTAGCAAGATGAACTTGTCTATAAGGGCATTGGGGACTATATACAAAATCCGTGGGTCTACAACCTCATTGTCCGGGAGAATTTAAAATAAGCCCTCCTTAAGAATACTACAGGGAAAGTTGCATGTCTTGAATTTTGATGATAAATAGAAAGAACATATCTTCCTTAAGAATTTTTAACCCAGTCCCTGGCTGGTAGCACAGTGGATAAGGAGCCGGCCTGTGAACCCAAAGGTTACTGGTTCAATTCCCAGCCAGGGCACATAACCAGGTTGCAAGCCAGGTCTCCAGCCAGGTCTGTAGCTGGAGGCAGGTGAAAGGTAACCATACATTGATGTCTTTCTCCCTCTCTGCCTTTCTCCCTTCCCCTCTCTCTAAAAGTAATAAATAAAATTTTAAAAAATAAAAAATAAATAAATAAAATAATTTTTAACCCAAAACATTTCCTCTAAGCAGTTTTGGAATGCAAATAAATATTACTTGGGTGGTCCAAAAACCTTCAGGTAAGGAATTTAAAATGTAGTAACCCTAGACCGATGCCCAGGTTCCTCAAAGAAGCAAAATTAGATATACTTTAGAGTAACCCATCTTTCCTTCTAAAATGCAAAAAAATTTTTACAATTAAACTAAAAATTTTAACTTCACAGTCAGACACAAAAGGAAAACAAAGTACTGTGAGTGAGAGGCAGATGGCAAAGTAACACAGAAAAATATTCAGAAAGAGTTTTGATACTGTAATTATCAAACTCTGAGTAAGTGAAAGGAATTGAAATGCAAAGGTCGGCAATTTAGCCCTGGCTGGTGTGGCTCATGGATAGGCGCAAGACTGTGAACTCAAAAGTTGCTGGTTCAATTCCCCAGTCAGGGCACATAACCAGGTTGCAAGCCAGGTCTCCAGCCAGGTTCATAGCTGGAGGCAAGTGAAAGAGAGCCATAAATTGATACTTCTCTCCTTTTCTTCCTCCCTCCCTGCCATTCTCTCTGAAAATAATGATTAAAAAAATTTTTTTTTTGTTTTAAAATACATTAGTGAATAAAAATTTATTTTAAAAATTTTGACAATTTAACTTTAAAATATGACTAATTAGGGGCCCTGGTCAGTAGTTCAATTGATAAGAATGTCATCCTGTTATGCCAATGATGCAAGTTCAGTCCCTGTCAGGCTGGGTACATGTAAGAATCAATTAATGCCATTGATAAGTAGAACAACAAATAGATGTTTTTCTCTCCCTCTCTCTCTAAAATCAATCAATAAAATAAAAATAAAACATGACCTAATTATCAACAAATTAATGTTGAATTATATTAAAAGTAATCATTAAAATGTTACAAATCGAAACTATATCCATTAAAATTTAAAACTATCAGTGTGCTTATAGAAAAGTATGTATAACTGAGGAATAGATTACTGAATTTGAATAGATGTCATAAGATAATATGAGTAATGCATAGGTAATCTGATTAAAAATAAAAGAGGGTTTAGGGGCCAAGGATCTAACAGATGGCCAACTTGATTTTCAAAATGAGAGGAAAGAGAAAGCGAGGTACTATAGGGCAGGAACTCAACTCCAGATCGGGTTACTTTGGATTCAGGGAGACCTAAAAACAGCGGAGTGTTGGGGAGGGACTTCATACCCAATTCCTTCTTGCGATGGCAGGTGAGGATGGCAACCAAATCTGCCTTTCAGTTCTCCTGGCGCCAGGGAGTAGGTGGTGGGAGCATCGGCATCTGCGCAGAGGAAACCGCAGGATCCTGTGTGTGTGCAGCAAGTTTACAAAGCGGGGCGCAGCCAATCTGAGCTGCCTAAAAAGAATTATCTCAGGAAAAGGTGACCTAGGAAAATGAAAATACACGTGAGTGGAGCCAGGGATCCTGGCTACAGTCCCCCTGACTCACCAGGTAGCGACAATTTTCGAAGAGATAGCCACTCAGAATACATTCCTGAACTGATGAAATACACAAATCCGAGAAACTCTATGAATTCCCAAGCAAGAGAAATAAAAGCAGATTCAAACTTGGAGAGAAAAAGGCTAGATGAAAGATACACATTAGTGTAACCAAATGATAATTAGATGGTTAAAGAAGTTGTATTAAAGAGTCTAACTCCATTTTCTGTTGGGGCTTTTTTTGTTTGTTTATTTATCTTGTTTTTTATTTTTTTAATTGCAGTCGACATTCGATATTGTATTAGTTTCAAGTGTACTGAACAGTCTGGTCCACATCTGTAGGAGATGATAAGAAAGCACAGCTGTTGTCTCATTTTGCATCAGCAAGAAGCTCAAACTACACAAGTTCTAGACCCAATAACCCCCACCCCAATTTAACACACTGATATGAGGGAAACATAGACATTTGGTTTATAACGTCAACCTATATTGGAAGTTTCGATAATCAGTGTTTAGGGACAGGCCTATGGGATTGGGACCTTCCCAAACGTGACCTGTGTAATCTATATTTTAGCCCCTGTTTGTGAATCTCAGATTGAAGCATGTGATAGAACTAAAGGAAACCTCATTTAAAATGGAGTTAAGAAGCCCTGAAGGAGGAACATTCACACACTGCTACGCAGACCCCAAACAGGAGGACATACCACAGCAGAAAAAATGAATTTCTGTTTACCCAGCACAGCACCTCCACCTTTGTCAATTGTCACCTAAACCTCTTCAGTGCATGGCCTTCAGGCTCAGGCTCCTGGTTACAGCCCAGCCAATGAGAAACTGGCATATTCAGCCACTGAGAAACCATTACCAGCCTGAACTCCAGATGTAGTTTCAGACCCTTACTCCTCAGCACAAGGCCACATGATCAATGAGCAGCCCCTTGCCTCACAGGGAGCTCAGGCCCACAGGGAGTGTGTGCAGGCAGCCAGTGCAAGGTTCTTGGAGCTGTGCAGGTCACATGGCTTAGGTGTGGAAGTAGAGAGAGCTTCCAATTAGGACAAACAGCCTCAACATCTTTTAGAATTTAGGGTCTGTAGGCAATGTAATCCTCCTGTAGAAATCTTAGCCCATTTATGCTGTTATGCACATATCAGCCTGCTACCAATGAAACCTATAACACAAAGCTCTGGAGTCTGTTTAAATTGCAATACAAGGAGCACTTCTTTCAATGTAGTGTAAAGACTTCTTCACTCTAGGGGATTTAGCAACCTTCTCTCATTCCTCCTGAAGTATATGGTCCACCCATGATGGTCATAAGTTGCCTCTGGGCTTCTGGGACAAGAAATTGCCCTCCTTGGCCCTACACTATATTAGTCATTAAAGTAGCAATTGTTGGGTACACACTGAGTTTTCCTGAAAACAAAGCCATTACAGGTCCTGAGTTTAAGGCCCTTCCTACCAAATTGCTCATTATGCTTTGTGTAACAAAATCAGTGCCCCATGAGCTCAGCATAGTCACTGAAGTCTCCTTGCTGCAACATGGAGCCAGAATTGGGCTCCCTACACTGCAAGAGGAGGGTGGGGTTAGCTGTAAAGAGATATTGTCCTATCTTCATTCCCTTCCCAGATATCACAGTGACAATGGAGGTAACACTGTACTGTATCTCTTAGCTTCCTGAGGAACCTCTTGATATTAATTGAGGGAGCATAAAAGAGAATTCATAAAGGAAGAATGATAGAGCCACTATTACAAAGGATGGAACTTGTTGAAGATTTGCTGCTTTTCTTCCTTCAACCGCAGGTTTCAGATCAATAATGGAACCCAAGAGTCAGCAAAATTGGCTGATTGTCATTCAGCCATCTTAATCCAGGATCAGCCTCATCTGTACATATTCACTGACTCTTGGGTATAGTCTAGTCTATGGCAGCAACAATCCCTTCCTCCCAAACTTCCCTTTGAATAAAAAATTCCAGGTGGACCCAAAATATAAATGAAGGTCATCATATTCCTTCGCATACTAAAGCCACATGTAGTACAAAGCCTTGGAGTTCTGGACATTATTATTGATAGTGACCAAGGCACTCCTTTTATTTCTTGAATAAAATATTCAATAGAACATTTAACACCCTTACCAGTTGCAGGCTAAAGGCCTCATAAATCATCACAATGTCTCATTTAAATGAGATCAAATTCAATCCAATGAAACATGGACACTTTAGGTATTCAAATATCAGGAATAAATTGTAACGAAAACTGTTACTCCAGTTTCGAGGCTGACAGGCAGTTTACAGGCCCCACATGCTCCCTTCTCCTACTGCCCCACGTCACTGTCAGGGAGTTCAAATCACAAAAATCTGGCCAGCACACAGAAACCCTTACCCAAAATAAAGGCTCAGCCAGCACAAGGTGGAGCAGAAAAAATCACTTGTAAATCAATTTACAAAGTATGATTAAGTTATAATATAAAAGGCAAAAGTAAACATATTGTATATTATGTAATAATACAACTATCTAGGGAAACTATAGGAAAGGAAAAGAATTGCCAATTCAAAATTCTGAATGAGGGTGGAGGTGAAAGATGAGGGTTTGAGTGGTCATTTGAGAGATTACCAAATAAAGGCCAACATTTTTTTCCTGAAAACTATGTGATGGATACATAGAGATTGTCCTTTTATATATTTTTATGAATATTATTTTATAGACTCAAGTTAATTTAATTAAATTTTGGAGTTCTCGAAATAAAAGCATTATCATAAAATGTTTGGGGGGGTGAGGCTATCAATATGAGTATGAGAATAGAAAACATAAAAGAGTAAACAACTGGCAACTGCCCTTATTGAGACCATGTATACTGGACTCCCCACCTAGCCAAGTGAATGTGAAGAACACTGTCACTTGAATGACTAGGAGCTATCGTTACATCGTAGATCTGTGTCTTTGGACAAAACTGTTTTAAACTGACATTCCTTAATGTTGAACCAACTGCATTATTATTCTATAAGGATTTCTAGGGCATCTTAGGCAAAAATACATATAGTCAATGCATGTATATCAGATATTTTCCTCTGTTTATACTATAGACCTTTAAGCAGCTCTAATTACAGTATATATTATGTTTTGTACATATGTGTGTATGTGTGTGGACTACACATTCTCAAGTAAATTAGGCTGATTTTCATAGAAGAAAACAGAAACATAATGAATTAATATTTGTTTTTACATCTATGTGTAAAATTGTATAACAGAGGACTTTTGCATGACTAATGATAAGAATGATCAGGGAAGGAACATTCCCCAAAAGTTTCTAAGGATGGATTATCACTACAAATGTTATCATTGAGGTGACTAAATAATGCCTGTTACAGAAAAAAAGAGAAAATTCATAATTTGTTATTAATACACAAACAGAAAGATTAAAGGCACTAGGAGAACTAATATAATAAAAAATGAATGTCTGACCTATGCACTATGGAAAAAAATCAACTTAATTAGGGTTTGTTACAATAGTTCCTCTTTACACAAAGTCCAACTTTAATTAAAATCTTCCTATTCGATCTGATGGAGTTGCAGATGAGATCAGTAGAAACTACCTATTGTTCTTATTCATTTGAATGTACTGCATTTCAGCAGTCAGGAAATCTACAAAAGAAAAGTACTTCACTAGTTCTTCAAAGGGGTCTGTTATGATTCTAAATTTAATTAAATTAGATTAGTTGTACATCATTTATATTACTAAAACTCCCAGGCAGTTTCTAAGAGATTCCTCCTACTGTTCCATCCTTACCCTCATCCATCATGCCCAATTCAAAATTACAAAAGCTACATTGAAAGGAGTTATTTCTTTTAGTAAACAACAGAATATTTCTTATAAAATCGTCTTACTTTCCTTTCAGCTGTCCAGCAAATACAAATAGGACTCAACCAACAAATCACTTAATGTCCACGTTAACAGAAAAGACAGCTCACCAGTTTCTAAAAAAGCCCATTTGCAGTCAGGAATTGCAATAATGAATAAGCTCTCATTTCTCTATAGCGTCCGTATTTTTTTTAAAAACTCACATATTATGTTTTGCACTTTTCTCTGACTTGCATCCTATGAATACAGTTGGACAAAACAGATCTAGAAATAATTAATTGTACATATATTTCTATGACTAAAAGTTAATCTAGCTGTTGCAGAGGCTATTATACTATCTTTTAGCGATAGAACAACACTATCTCAAGAATCCAATGTCGTATATTTCTATGTAAATGTTGGCTGAAAAAATGTTACAATGTTAATATACTTTCTAGCTTTTTAAAGCTAAATTATGGAGCAACATGTTATACAGAACTAAATAACAAATACTGATTTTGGTACTTGGGCAGAGTAGAAAGAAGCTGGGGACTTCAAGGAGAGTTTTAGTAAAAATGCAAAGTCCCTTGAAGACATTATTTGTGGAACTATGGTAGCTTTGAAGAGGTTGTAGTGAGACCTTAGAGGATAGTAAAAAAAACTTTTAATGGATGCCAGAGTATAGGGGTTTCTGTATGCAATGGTAAAAAGTTTAGCAATGTCATTGCCTATGCTAATGTAGAAAACAGAAAATATATCTATTTTGCCAGGTAACTTGACTAAAAAAAGAAGATTTCAAGGTAGAATACTGAAGGTGCTACCTGGTTTCAAGTTTCTTAATAGGAAAACATGAAAAACAGCAACAAAAATATCACAACTGTTAAACAAAAAAATATCCAGGCCTCAGTAGTTTTGAAATTTTAGTGCCTTCAGATGGCCAACAGTACTAAAATTAAGAGAATAGCTTCTGAAGAGAGCAAATCCTGGGCACTCTCAGGAAAGAACAATTTAAAGTGAAATAAATCAAAAAGAGAGACAAATACCATATGATTTCACTTATAATCTAAAGAATAATACAAATAAAAACAAACAACTAAACAAACAGTAACAGTCTCATAGATTCAGAGACCAAACCAATGGTTGCCAGGTGGAAGAGGGCTGGCTGGGTATAAATTGGTAGTTACAAAATAGTCACAGGGATGTAAAGTACAGCATAGGAAATACAGTCAATAATGCTGTAATAATTACGTATGATACCAAGTAGGTCCTAGAATTACCTGGAGGATCACTTCATAAACTATATAAGTAACTAACCATTATACACCTGGAACTAATATAAAGTAATAGTGAATGTCAACTGACATTGAAACAAATTGTGATATTTAACCAACCCACACCCCCCAAAAAAGAATAAGCAGAAGGTGTTACTGTTTTTGGCAATTAATAAATAAAACTGCTATAAAATCTGTGTGAAGGGTTTTGTATGGATATAATTCTCAATTCCTTTGGATAAATACTAGGTCACCAGAACTTGGTATTTTCAGTGTTCCAGATTTAGATCATTCTAATATGTGTGTAGTGGTATGTCATTGTTGTAATTTGCATTTTCCTAATGACATGTCATGTGGAGTATTTTTTCATGTTTATTAGCCATTTGTCTTTATTCGCTTGTTTGTTTGTTTGTTTATTTATTTATAGAAAGTGGGAGGAAAGGAAGGAGAATGAGAGGGAGAGAAACATCAATGTGTGGTTGCCTCTCACACATCCTCAGTTGGGGACCTGGCCGGCACCCTGACTGGGAATAGAACCAGAGACCCTTTGGTTCACAGACTGGCAATCCAATCCAGTGAGCCACACCAGCTGTATATCTTCTTTAGTGAGGTATCTGTTTAAGTCCTTGCTCATTTTTAATCAGATTGCTCATTTTTCTATTGTTTATATTTTGAATAAAGGTACTTTATTAGATACATTTCTGCAAATATTTTCTCTGGTCTGTGGCTTATCTTCTCATTCTCTTTACAGTATCTTTTGCAAAGCAAACATTTTTATTTGAATAAAATACAGATTATCAATTATTTGTTTCACAGAGTATGACTTTGGGATTGTGTCTAAAAGTGTTATATCACCATGCCAAGATCATCTAGATTTTCTTCTATATTATTTCCTAGGAATTTTATAGTTTTCTGTTTTACATTTAGGTCTATGATCAATTTTGAATTAATTTTTTGTGAAAAGTGTCTATAGATTCATTTTTTTGTATGTGGTTACCAGTTGCTTCAGTGCCATTTGTTTAAAAGAATGTCTTTTCTCCACTGTATTGTCTCCGTACTTTGTCAAAACTCATCTGGATATACTTACATAGGTTTATTTCTTGGTTTCCTATTCCATCCCACTGATTTGTCTATTCTTTCACCAATAATACTACACTCTCATAACTGTAGTTTTATAGTAAATCTTGGTAATATCATGATTTATAATAGGAAATGGTCTTCTTTCCAGTCAACAACCAAAGCACATAGAATCCTTGGAATTTCCTAAGTGATAAGAGCAATAAAGGTGAAAGAAGTGTTTTATTATTCAAAAGAAGTTCCTTTCAACCCTTACTGAGTTTATGTTAACAAGATTACTTCTGAAAAGACCCTAAGGGTAGAGAGAGAGACAGAGGAGCTAGTTTCCATGGAAACAAACCATGTGGTTAGAAAATGGAAACTTTTTGCCCCAACTTCCAACCTTCAGGGAAGGGAGAGAGGGTAGGGGTTGAACTTATCACAAAAAGCCAAATGATTTAATCAACCATGCCTGTTTAATGAAACCTTCATAAATATCCCTAAAGTAGAGGGTGCAGAAAGATTTCAGGTTGTGGAACCTATGGAGGTGCAGAAAAGGTAGAACACTTTGGGGGAGCATAGAAACTGTGCCCTTTGCCACACACCTTGTTCTATGTCTCTCTTCCATCCAGCTATTCCTAAGTTATAGCCTTTTGTAATAAACCAGTATTCTAGCATGCCAACAGTTTTCCTGTGCTCTATAAGCCAGTCTAGCAAATTGTTAAACCTAAAGAGAGGCTCATGGTGTGGGTGGTGAAACAGCACCAGGTGTCAACCTGGAAGAGTCAGACTGGGCCCTGGTGCAGCAACCATGGTAGTTAAGCTCTGGTTAAGAAAGAATTCAGAGCCAAGATTCAGTCTATAAGAGAAACTTACTTAGAAGGTCACAGAGGTAGAAGTGAGTGGAAGAAGATATAGGTTCAGGAAATAAGTTACTAAGTTACAGAAGCAAAAGAAAGGCCTTCCGAGCTTAGAAGAGAAAAAGCATGGGCCTGGGCAGAAGACAAAGGGGACAAAGCACAGGCATGCTCCTGGGAAGGAAAGCTAGGAAGAAGAGTCTCACTGGCACGTCTGTCTCAAGGGCTTTTAAGGATGAAGATCTTTACAGGAGGTCCCAGGTAAGAATCTCAATAGAATATTCCTCAGTTTTCCAGGTACGTCCTTTCAGGGTTGTGGTCTCTTCTAAATGGTGGGCACCAAAGCAGGGGGTCATTGGTCATTGCCTCTGGTCCTAACCCTAGCCATGGCATTGCTTATCCGGTTTTGTCATTTTCTGGGCCTGAAGCTGGAACACAACTGAGGCCTAGATTCATTTGATGTGGGTTAGAACCTCATTGTCCTGAGGGGCTTAAGGGTTGTTCCCTAGCCTCCTTATTTTTTCCGTCTGAGGATTCTAATGTATCACTAGTGACATGCCAGGGAAGGAAGATCAACAGAGGGCCCAAATCACAAGACAAGTGTTAGGAAGAGAGAGTAGGTCTAGAGAGCATGACCAGCAATATACTGGGAAAAGAAAGATACCCTGGGCATGGGGTTCTTGTTTTCCCAGTTTTGCCCTTTGGTAGACACCTGGGGCTTTTTGTACTGGTCATTTTCTGTACCTGGTCCATTGTCCTTGATCTACTCATGCGTAACTGCCTATTACAATGGGAACCTCTGATTTATAGCTATTCAGCAAGAAGAAAGAGTGATAACCTGGATTTATAATTGGCATCTGGAGTTGAAAGGTGAATAGAGAAATGAATTTTATTTTTAGCTTCAAAATTAGGTAGTGTCACTCTCCAATTTTGTTCTTCAACACAGTGTTGGCTATTCTGGCTCTTCTGCTTCCCCATATGAACTTCAATAACCTGCTTGGATTTTGATTGACATTGAATTTAATGTCTAGATCAAGTCAGAAAAATCTGATATTGACAATATTGAGTCATCCTGTCCATGAATATGGAGTATTTCTCTATTTATTCAGTTCTTTGATTTCTTTTATCAGAGTTTTGTAGTTTTCTGCATGTAGACCTCATACATATTTTGTTAGGTCTATACCTTTTTCATTTGGGGGAGGTGCTAATATAAATGCTATTTTGTTTTTCATTTGAAATTCACTTGTTCATTGCTAATATAGGAAAGTGATTGACTTTTGTACATTTACTTTGTATCATTCAATCTTGCTATAATTACTAATTGGTTCTAGAAATACTGTGAACCCTAAGTTTAATAAACACAAAGAGATAATACACCTGGCCACATCATAGTCAAACTGCTTCAAAACAAAGACAAAGAAATAGTCTTGACAGCAGAAAGAGAAGAGCAACTCATATTAAGGGCAATAACAACATATCTAAAGGTTTATTCTTCCTCAGAAACAATGGAGTCTTGGAGGCAGTAGAATGGTATGTTTTAAGTACTGTGGGAAAATAGTTAATCAAGAATTCTGGATCTAGCAAAACTAACGTTACAAAATAAAACTAAAATAATGACCATTCCCATATGAACAAAACAAAGAATTTGTTACTGGAAAACTTCATGTAAAAGAAAAACTAAAGGGAGTCCCTCAGGCTGAAAGAAAATGTCTTCAGACAGTACCTAGAATTGAAAAGAAGGAATAAAAAGCAGGGGAAATCATGAGTATGTTAGTAACCATAAAAGACATAAAGGAAGAAAAGAAGAAGGAGGCAGAGAGAGAGAGAAACACAGAAACTGAATCCCTCTTTTATTCTCTGAATTTCTCAAAGAAAACAATGTTTTCTATTCTTTTCCTAGAATTTTAATCTAGTTCAAAGTGACATAAAATGAATAAATCAAATGTCTGATTTATTCTGATAGCAGTGCCTTTTGGAAACTGTCCACTTTCATATCCTACACTCCATCCTAAAACCATGATGTTTGTTGCTTCAGAATTCCTTGGATTCTGTGAGCTGCCCAACATCTATCCACAAAATTCATCTTATACTTGTAAGCCTAATGATTTGTGTTGTTGCAACTAAAGACAATTAGAAAATATTTACTTTTCAAGAAGTAACAATGGTTATGATATTAAATATTCTCTGGTTTCAACTTATGATAATGGGATACTTAACTAAAGTAATTTATCTTTTAATTTATCATATCTTTGAGTCATTTCCCAACCTCAGAAACATTCCATGAAGAGCTGCAACACATTTTTTTCTTTTATTGTCTAATCAAATTTTTAAAAAACTTGTTTATACAAAGCTTATCTCTCTTATCCCTTGAGATAGGTTTAGAGTATATTTATATGATGGAAACACTCGATGTTATTGATCTGTGAGGAGTAGCCGAGTTGGAACCTCTCTTTACAATAGTTTTCTCCTTCTATGTCTTACTAATTGTCAGGAAAAAGAAATGACAAGACTGCAGATCTTTAACGTGCTATCCATTTAAAAACAAACTGCATGCCCGCAAGCCACAAAAGAAGGTCAAATGAACCATCTCAGTGTCATATTGCCAACCTTCTCTACTACTTGAATATTTAGGCCATTATTTTTAATTGCATCTCTAGATACAAAGAGGGTCAGCATGCCACATTTTCAAAGTGAAGCTTAAAACTTAAAAGGAAGCTCTGTGTAAACCATAAACAATTTAACAAGCCCAAACTTCAAACAACATATATTTTATTACAGCACATATAGTATTTTTCTTTTGTTCTTTTTAAAAAGATTTCATTATTTAATTTTTAGAAAGAGGGGAAGGGAGGGAGAAAGAGAAGGGTTGAAGCACTGATATGCAAAACACATGGGTGGGTTGCTTCTCACACACCCCAGGACTGAGGACCTAGCCCACAACCCGGGGCATGTGTCCTGACTGGGAATCAAACCAGTCACCTTTTGGTTCATAGCCGCACACTCAATCCACTGAACCACACCAGCCAGGACAAACATATAGTATTTTTAGAAGCAAATAATATAACATTTGCAAACTAGCAAAATATTACTGATTTCCTCATCTATGTAATACTTTTGTTAGGCATAGTTGAGATGGACTATATTGTTTTTTATCTCAAAGACATATTTGATATAAAATACATTAAATTATATTTATTATGAGAGAAAATATATTTTGTAAAGTTGTTTACATGCAAAAAATAAAACTATTCAAAGTATAAATACCTGTGATTTTTAAAATATCTTTCACAAAAAATTATTGGTATAAAATGTCACATTTTTAAAAACATTAAGCAACTATGTACGATTTTTCAATCATTACTACAGGTGTGTTTGGTGTATATACAAAGCTAGTTTTGTCAAACCTTAATGTAAACATCAAAACTTCTATTTAACATTACCCTGGAGGTCCAGGGTATGTAAAAACATAAGAATAATGTTTATCTTTATTTATATTTACCTACTATATGTAACATATATTTTTAATAATTTATTTTTATTAAAATAATAATAATTTAGGTGCACAGCCTAAGTAAACTCTTACTTGAAAGTGAGTTCTCAGCAAGTTTATTTATAATAGCCAAAACTAATTTTCCATTAGCAGGAGATAGATATGTATTATGTTGAATTTCTACAATGCTAGACAATAGTGAAAATGAATGAAACAAAGTAACATGAATCAAGATGTAGAAATCTCATGAATATAATGTGTGGTGGACAAAGCTACAGAATGATGCTATTCATATATAAGTAAACCCACATAAATCAATATAATATAAGTACTATAGATATAAGAAGATATATATATAAGTTAAAAAATGTAAATGCTTACTACGATAAACGCCACATTCAGGTCAGTGATTATCTTGGTGGGGGAAGGAAGTGGGTGTTAAAGAAGATAGAGGCAGGTCTCCAGCCAGGTCTGTAGCTGGAGGGCAGGTGAAAGGCAACCATACATTGATGTCTCTCTCCCTCTCTGCCTCTCTCCCTTCCCCCTCTCTAAAAAAAAATTAATAATAATAACAAACAAACAAAAAAAGAAGATAGAGGAAATCTCTGCTCAAGAAGGGTCTGCACAGGGAACTTCAACTGTATAGAAATGTTTAATTTCTTAGGCAGAAGTTTCTGCAGAAGCCAAAGACAGAGCCCCTAGGCTGAGGATCCATAAAAGACTCCCAGACACCCACCTCAGGAATGGCCAACTAATACAGCTGCTGACTCTACCGCAATCAAAGAGCTGCCAAATCGAAAAGCTGCCTGCTGGCTGTCAGCTCCAGAACCTGGCAGCCAGAAACTCAGCGCCACAGCTGGGGAGCACTGACTCAGGACACCGACACCGCACTGCTGACTCCAGAGCTAGGACGCCTCTGCCACAATCTGCCCCAGCAAATCAGTGCCTCAGCCCCACCTCTTTCCCCACAGAACTCAGTTCTAAATTAAAGCTTCACACAGAGCGTTCAGTTGGTATAACCTACATCCCATGTCTGCACCGTGGCTGGAAGAAAAGCTACAAAATAAGGGTGTGTTCTTCTCTTCTTTCAAAAAGTGGTGATGACAGTGAGAACATTTGTAATGTGAGGATGTTCAAAAAACTTGAAGCAAACTAGCAAACTACAATAACAGATTCCATTAGACCGGGACCGGGAAGTATCAACTGTGTACCTGTGTCCTCGGACACTATTGGTTTGTCTGGTTTTTGTTTCTTGGGTAATTTTTTTTTACCATAGGCATATATTTTTTATCATGTCACAGGAACTGCTGATTGCCTTTCAAACATGTAGCTGAGCCTCCTCATTAACAGGAGAACCTAAAATGAGAATTCAGTGCTGAACTTCTGTGTGTAAATTCCAAGAGGTCACCTTAAAGGAATGAAATGGGCCTTTCTTGTTTTCTTCTTCCTGTTTGCTGAAATGGAAGTATAATGGCTGATTTGATCAGCCCCTTTAAATCTCAGTCAATATGGTAAGGATGGTGCAACACAAGATAGAAAGAATATATGTTTCTTTTGAAAGTACAGCTCAGCTTTGGACTAATTCACTGTAGACAGGTTCAAATGAAGGAAAAACCATTTTAAGCCACTTTGGGGACTGAGGTAAGCAGTTCAGTGTTTTTTACTGGCCACCTAACCTGGTCTTAGCTAATATGATAGAAAGTGATATTATTATTTTAACATCTACTTAAATTCAGTCTTAAGGATAACTGAATAGGCAGATATTTGAAATTTCAGGATTAAGAATCTTGCTGTTTTATAAAGCCCCATAGCAAAACTTCATGGGAATTGGCCTAATCTTTTGGAGGAGTTGGTCAAAATACAAGCTTTAAATCTCCATATAAGCATATGCTCTTCTTTCTAACCTATCAAGTTTCTCAGCTTTATCTTCATTAATTCTACTCTGAAACTAAATTCATAATTTATTTTTTTGTTTGTTTTTTAAAAAATATTATTTATAATTTTTAAAGAGAGGGGAAGGGAGAGAGGGAGAGAGACATTGATATATGGTTGTCTTTCACCTGACTCTAGCTAAGGACCTGGCTGGAGACCTGGCTTGCAACCTGGTTATGTGCCCTGGCTGAGGAATCAAACCAGTGACTTTCGGGTTCAGGGGCTGGTGCCTTATCCACTGTGCCACCAGCCAGGGCCTAAATTCATAATTTAAAAGAGCCTATCAAATGTAACCTATGGCAAAAGGTTAGTTTTTAGTTCTTAATTTTATTTTCTTCTTCATACAGCTACACATTTATTTTTATTATATTTTAGTTATTGTGTTTAATTCATTAAATTATTAATCTATTATAATTAGTTAAAATTTAAAGATTTATGCACATTTTCCCTGAGCTAGGCACTGGGTAAGGTGCTACAGATACCATGATGAATATCATAGTATACTCCTGGAGGATAAGCTCACAGCTAAATGAGGGAAGAGGATCGCATAAACCTTTAGCATGGAAAGTTTGTCCTGAAAGTATCAAACCAATGTCAATATAATCAACAGAGATGAGGTGTGGCTTGATACTTTCAGGATAGACCTTGTCCTTTGTTACTATACACTATTATTAAGGTGCTAATGTACTAAGTGGAGGACCGCATCCTACTAGTAGCTTATTAATTTTCAGGGCTTTCACTCTGACTTCCAGGACTTTTTAAAATTTCTTAAGTTCCCACCTAACTAGTTCCCCCATAACTATATATATATATATATATATATATATATATATATATATATATATGCTAGTACTTATCTTTATATAAACTACCATTTTTGATGAATAATTTATAGTCAATGTTTTTAAAATATGAAAGTTATCAATTCCATCTCTCCCTTTCCTTAGACTTTTAATCATCTGAAACCTGGTCTCTAATCCATAGATAAAATAACATTTATAAATATACACTGAGCTCTGACTGGTGTGACTTGGTGGGCATCATTCCACCAGCAAAAAGTGGCTGCTTGGGCTCCTGGACAGGGCACAGGCCTGGGTTACAGGTTTGGTCCCCAGTCAGGGCACATGCCAAAGGCAACTGACCAATGTTTCTGCCTCACATCAGTGTTTCTCTCCCTTTCTCCCACTCTTCTTTCCCCTCTCTCTAAAAATAAATAAATAAATAATATATTTTTAAAAGTTGATAGTTAGCAAGCATTCTCCATTTTCTACTCATTGATTGCATTTAATGCAAGTTCTCTAGAGTAGCTAATAGTTGTCTTCTCTTTATTTATAATTACCTTGTAAATAGTGAACTCACATTTTAGAATAATGCTTTCTAAGCCAATAATCTTTACTTTATGAATGAAAATATGATAGGAGACAGAATCCAATGTTTCTGAAAACTAGATATTTTACATCTATTGTTTCCTCTTTGTTTATAAGGATTATCATTTCATCAATATACAAGACAACTTTGCATATGCAGTTGATGGTTTGAGTAATATAGTATAGTGAGGGGGCACCAAAGTCTTAGGAACAATATCAAGCCTAACTTATTTTTTTAATGCTGTATAACATTACTAATCACAAAACAACTAGGAAATTTGGCAGGTCATTATGAGAATTAACAGAGTGATGAAGAAGCTGAGTACTTCAGTTAGATTTAATGTGTGAGCACAGTCATGCCTGACTACAAACAGTCATACATCTCTTATTCAATAAGCCAGGAAAATGCATTATAGTTTTAAAAGCCAGATGCTTGGGGGCAAAACAAATGGCTAGCATGAAAGGGCTAAGCCAGCAGATAGAATCACATAATGAAAAAGTTTAGGGAAAGAAGTGGAATGTGAATTGTGTTGCTATCAATAAAAGCATACTATTGACATGCTACTTCTTTGGAAGGCAGTGAGGAGATTTCAGGAGGAGTGAGTGGTAGGCTGAGAAAGCCTGAGACAAAGCAGCATACTAAATGCATCAAAATTGATGAAGTGCACCCTCAGGTAACCTAGCAAGTAATCAATTACAATCATCTAATGAAGGCTAAAAATAAGGAATCAACCAAATTTCCCCTTCTTTCCCATTTAGCCTGATGCTGGCACCATTCTGCAAAAAGAAAAGAATAGAACTGCTTAGAATACCATTCAGTTCACACAAAACAAATTATAATAGGTCTTACATATTTTCATGACTTTAAATATCATTGAAATAGTCATTATATGCATTAAGAGTTTAAAAACCAAGCAGTGTAAGTGAACAATCTTGAAAGAAAAAAACATGAGATAGCATCAATAATTTCCTTTCTGCTAAATTCATTTGGAAGGTTTAGAATGGAGTATTTCTATTACTAGTCAATACCATTTATGAAAATAACTTGGTTATTTTCATAATCATTAAGCACTCATTATATATACTATTTATGTAGTTGGGTTTACTTACAACATACATTCATTCAACATGTATTCAATCATATGTCAGAGGATAGGCTATGTTCTGTAGTCAAACGAAGTTGTGAGACACATGAGCCTGTGCTATGGAAGTTTATTGTATAATGTAAGAGATCATATGACTAAGAAGACTGCAATATAAAACATGATAAATATCCTTAGAAAGTCATAGCAAACGTTCTATGGTGGATCAGATAATGAGAAAAGGAAGAAAAATACTTATTTGTTAATTCAACAAATATTTTCAAGGATTCTTTTAGACATTGGGGAAAGATTAGTATATAAGATAAGCCCTTCAATGTTTTTACAAATGTTCACATACTTTATCTGCATGAGAACTTAGTAAGGCAAGTCTTATTTAGAGGGTGTGACTGTGTTCATGTTTGGAGTATAAATAATGGTCTCCTAGTGGTGTTGAAAGCCCAGGGCTTAGAATGGCAGGAAATTCAGTCTCCCAACTCCCACCCTCCCTAGAATGTGGCTGAAAATTGCTCGCATATGTCAAAGGACCAGCCCTATTCATTTCCATTTTTTGGCTGGGGATAGAATTTAAAAGCTCCCAGCCAAGGAGGACTAGTAGCAGATGTTATTGCATAGGACTATTCCACAACACTATATCCTCAAGATGACTGACTAAACCAGGAACGAATTTAATAGTGGTTTACATTAAAAACAAAAACCAACAAAAAGCAATAAGACAATCTCCTGGATAAATCCTGAGAGTCTGAATGTTTTAGTCTTCAATAAGCAATGCTTATATTGCAATATAATTAAAAGTTTGGGTTCTGAATGATCACAGTGTGGTACTGAAATGATCAAAATAGATTTAGGCACACAATACTATATATACATATATATATATATACATATATATATATATATATATATATATATTTAAGCAGAAAAGACTGTCAGATTTTTAGAATACTTTCAGCTATGAGAATTAAATCAAAATTTATTTTCTGGTTAATTCAGGGAAGTTAATTAGAATACCTAATTTTATAATGATTGTTCTGGGTAGCATTTTATAAATTTAAAAGACTGTTAATATTGCTAATAATGTTATAGTTTTTCAAATCTCTCAAATTCTTTCAGATTTAGAATATCTTATGACATCTCTTTAGGGGCACAAATATTAATAATGGATATTTGGTATTATCTCTGATTATCATAGTAACTTTAGAATGTTATTCTTATTTTAAAGATAAGAAAACTAATGATGCATAAGTAAAAATATCTAAAACTATAATTCAAATAAAGTTAATGAGAAGCATTTGTATATTAATAATTCTCAACTCAGAATCAACTGTGGGCTTGCCAAAAATACCCAGTGCTATGCAGAAAACAGTGAACCAGAGTTTCTGTGATGAAGTCTCCATTGTTATATTTTTAAATCTCTATTGGTAAATCTAACCTAGCTTAGTGGAATAAAACCTGTCAAACAGCAAATTAAGGGCAAGATGCTCCACTATCTGAATCGAAATGGAAGCTAAAAAATAATGGGAAGAATTAAAGTGGAAGAAACATCTGTTCTTCTGAGTCTAAAAGAAATAATGAGAGAAGTACTGCTCATGGTTTGCATAATTGGGCTTTAGTTTGTGACCAACACAACTTTCTCTGATGCCAGTCCTTCCAAAATGAATGTGGTAAGATTACTTGTCTCTTCTAATTAAGAGCAAGTGGACACAGAAAGAAAAACTATCACCTTAATTCCAACTTCTGACTTTTTCCCTCAACTAGATTAAGAGCCAAGTCCTGGGTCAATGCATCAGCAACACTCATATTGCCACTTCCTGTGCCTGTGCCCTGGCCAGGCAGACATGGCAGGTACATTGGTACAGTGCACAGATACCCTAGTAATTCTTCCTGAACTCTACCAATCAGACTTCACACAGAAGATGAAATTTATTTGGCCTTCTAGGTCATTCATTCATTCCTATACTCATTTACTGAGCAAACACTGAATCTACTATTGTTTTGACAATACTGGGAATAAAATGTTGAATAAATCATGTACCATGAAAACAATAAGTGGCAGAAGAACCCTTTCACACAGGCCTGGCCTCAATTCCAAGGGCACTTTTTTTTAAGTCCTCATGTGCCATGTGTCATAGCTCTTCATTCAAAGATATTTAAAACATATTTATCTAAGTCTTAAAACACTTTCAGGGCTGCTTTTTATTATTTCTTAGAACAAACTTATAAGGTAATTAGTATTATTATCTATGTGTTACAAACTAAGGAATGAGATTTAGAGATGGTAATTATATTGCTAAAAGTCACACAGATAGCAAGTGCTAGAATAGTCTTGAACTTAGGTTCATCTGTTTTCAAAACTCATGTTTTTAACCACTAAACTCACTCTGACTTATTTGAGGGTAATGATACTAACATCTAAGAAGCTCTATCTATTCCTATTTCATCTTCATAAAGTAGGAATAATATTGTTTTGCCAGTAAATTAGAGGAAAGAAGGGAGGAAGGAAGGAAGGAACAAAGGAAGGAAGGAATGGAGAGATGGGGGAGGAAATAGATCTAAGGAAGTGAAGGTCAGGAGTTCTCTACAAAGACCACTAGAACTTCACATCCCCACATATCTCCTCCATTCATGTGACATTTCAGCCTCATTCAACTGTCAATATATTAAGGAGTCCAAATTTCTCATTACTGTGAAATCTGATTATAAGAAGGGCTTTGTTATCTGTCTTCTCCAGCCCACTCTCTCTTCAGGGCCCTTCCACACACCAGCTATGATGTCATCTCCGGTTTGGTCTCCAGACTCCTTTAAATTAATTTGTTTGTTGATTTGCTCTCTCAATCTGAATGGCTAATTTAATTTTTTCCCTCACTTATATAAAACTAAAATAGGCATTTGGTGGCCTCCAGTGACTGAAGGAAGCCACAGTTAAGGTGAACTCTGCCATAGCTGCTGTCAACTTCAAAAATAAATAAATAAATGTGATTGGAGATATTAATATATTTAACTAGACCCTGTTTATGTTTGCCAGTAAGGTTGCTTGCTTGTTTTTGGCCAGATAAGAATTCTTAGTGAAGGTTCTAAGAAGGAGAGTAGTAGGAATAACATAAAAGACTGTGAAAAGAAAGGAGGATAAGTATATTCCCTTGCAGTGCTCAGCACCCTGAAAGACAAAGCAAATGACAGTCAAACTTAAGACAAGAACTTAAAAAGCTGTCTTCAGATTTGTTTATCAGTGGTGAGAATTAAACTTTTGTCAAAAGTGAAAACATGCTCATACCAAAAATATTTCAGTATGAAAAGAAATAAAAGGAAATTGTAATCTGGCATGATTACAAGAGAAAAAATGTTTTGACTCAACTCTGCATAAAGCAGAATTAAATTGGGGGTAGGGGGTGCTAAGAGTTGTGTCTAGACCATTGTGGATGCTCAGTAAATATTTTTAAAACAAATAAATGAATTTTTAAAATGTCAGGAAAGCAAATTGACTACTGTGTCTCAAAATAAGAAATTTTATCAGAATTTCTCAGAAGTCATTTCATTATGCTTCATTTGGGTTAAAAATACATGATCTTTGAGAAAGAAAATATTTATCTGTAACATGAAATCTTCACAAATAGTAAGTTTAGTTCAATTTTTTAATATAAGTAATTTATAATATGAGTGGCTGAGAATAAGAGATTCCCTCCTAACATAAATAAGAAAATGTCTTTACCTAATTCCATCTATTTATCTCAGAAGGTCACCATTACCTAATGAATGGTCACTTTTTTCAAAACACTATAAAGAAACTCATTGAACCTCAATCAATTATTTAGAGTAGCTATTTTCTTCAATTCTGGCTTTGTAATTACTAATTACATTATTTTTTCTCAAGCAGAAGAAACATTTCTTGACTTATTTTGATTGATTTTTATCAGGCAGCTAGCTCTCTTGCATCTTTAAGGAACATTTTGTAATGGAGTTTTCAGTTTTGCTTAGTTTATGCTAATAATAACATTTACATTTTAGTAATTAATAGATTCAAATTTCTCATTCATGTTTGAAAACAAAGACATAATTTTTTTTAAAGGAAAATATTAATTCTCCTTTAGTGCAATTTGAAAACCAGATCTCAGTTAAACATCGCTTGCAAGAAAAGTGACCATTATTCAGAGTCAAAATTGCCTCTGCTGGTTTAACTTAGCTTTCCACATTACAAACAACAAATATTGGCATGTTTTTCTTCAATAAGTCCTGTTGTCCTTATCGTGTGCATGATAAAACAAGAAAATATGGTGTTGGATCATTTCCTTATGGTCAAAGAAAAATGAAAAATCTACCCTTTTTTGGAAAGAGGCAGAATGTACTTCTTCAGTGTTATATCCAGAGTGGTAGTTTTTGTGGAGTAACTAGAGTTCCTGTAGTATGCACAGAAAAGGAGGAATAGGGTGGGATAGTGGATGTGGACAGATCACAGCAGGAGGTGGGGTTTGCAAGTATTCCCCTGAATCATGGAATTTCCAAGGTGGGGTTTGGAAAGGGTGACAAAGGAGAGGTAGCTGATTTTTCTCTTCAACTAGAAATACATCAGAATCCAAGGATAATCTTGGAAAAGCAGCATGTCCAAGTGGTACAGCCTTTCCTAAACAGCACTGAATAGTTGAGCACTAAAGACCCTTTGAAGGTAATTTGTCTCTGAGCACTACAGTCTTTACTTAGCAGCCACCTGAGTTCCCTAACTGTTAGAACATTTCTTAACCCTAGTACTTTAGAAACTGTTGAATTGCAGGCCAATATAGCAGGAGTTTCTTGACCATGGGAACACATGATAAAATCTCCTGAAAAAGGTTTTGTCAAACTACACATACTTGCCCAATGCTAAGGATATGACCTCAAGATTCTAAAGCAGGTTTCTTGGGCATGGTTGTGAACCACATGCAGAGGATGGACAAGGGGAAAGAATGGGGTAGGTAACCTAATGGCAGTAGTAATTGTATTCCCTTCCATTTTTTTAAACTTTTTATTTATAAATTTTTAGAAAGAGAAGAAGGGGAGGAGAGGAAGAGTGACAGAGAAATTTGTTGTTCTACTTATTTATGCATTCATTGGTTGATTCTTGTATGTGTCCTGGATGGGGTTAGAACCCCCAACCTTGTCATATCAGGAGGATGCTTTAACCAACTGAACTCTCCGGCCAGTTGGTTATTTCTTAATCATTGCATTTGCTACTTAAGGATGAACTTTGCCTTTGGGTCCTGAGAGCAAACCCTTAGGACCTTTTCTTTAAGATATAACACATTAGATCACATGGCTAGAGTCAGTATCCTCACATGCGATAGTCCTAGTAATTGCAGGGACTTTTCCCAGGTCTGTAACCACAGACCAACAGTTGCACCCCTTCTTTTGCTCTTTCTGCATGGTCACCTGATCTCACAGTGGTGACCTTTCCCTTAGTATTTCGTCTTTCCAATGTGGCCTGTCTCCAGGATAGCAATAATCCCTAAAACTTCCACATAATATTCATCTCCCTTTTTCCCCTATATTTTTGGCATATGTTCTCTACCCTTTTCATCCCACTGTCTCTGATTGTTCCTTAAACTTTCAGCCACCTAAAACTAATTTTAGCCACCTCCAATATTAATTCTTCATCTGCCACTCTCTTAAGGGTTTCCCAACTGCCTGGGGTATTAGTAATCCATATACTATACCTGATAATATGCTTAACATATGAAAACTTTCCCCAAATCAAACTCATTCCTTTTTTTCCACTTTCTTTCTTGTTCTTTTACCCACATTCCTCACTAAATTTTCATATTATCGCCTACCTAGAGTCATAAACACATTGTTAGATCCTCTGCCCACTCACTGCTCACATTTAATGCCACAGTCTCCTATTAGTGTTACCACCTATATTTTCTTCACTCAAATTTCATTCTTAAATTAGAATCTTATCTTCTCTCTAATGACACCAGTGAGTTCCTTCACCACCTGCCTCCCAGTCTTTGGACTACAGTTGTCGCTCAGCTGGAGTTGCTAAACTAACTATGCCTTCTCTAGTCCAGCTCTTTCTGATGAGGTTTAAGGTGGAATTATTTATGTGATAATCCTCCAGTCAAGTCCAGACACACAATACTGCACACAAATTACCTAAAGCTCTGAGATAACACAAAGAATGCTAATTTAGAAACCTGATTCATAGGTCATATTTCACTCATCTTTAGCTGGTGGTCCCTGAAATACTTAGCTTCTTCAAAAGTTAAAGGGCCCACAGAGGCATACAACACAAGAAAAGAGTAACATCTCTATAAGACACTAACACATGATGTAGGCACAGTTTCCCTCCAAAAATGCGCATTGGCTGCAGGATAAAGTTCAAATTCCCAGGCAAAGCAAGAAAGGCCTTTTCTAATTGGTAGTAAACCAGATGTTCTGGTCTCCTATTTACCCCCCTCCCCCAATCCTCTCTGCAGGCTTCCCCACCTTACAGTGCACCCTGCCTCCAAACATCAAACACACACACTTTCTGACTTGCCACCTGTGTTCCTGTCACATTCCTCCTATGACAGGAAAATACACATTATTTCTTCTTTCCAGCTTCCCTCAGCAAAGTTTTCTCTTTCTTTTCTGGGCTTTCACGCTCCTTTAAGGAGTCCCAGGTAGCATCTGTTAAACTAGGTTTTCATTGTTAGTATGTATTACTAGATTCTACCTGGTTTGGGGCCAATATCAGTAAGTGTTCCATGAACAAATGATTGGATCCTGCTTTTGTTCGGGTTGAAAAGTGCAGATTTTATTTGAGACATGGGATTAAAGATGATTTAGATAACAAAATAACAGTCAAGATAGAAATAAGCAGAAATGCTTTGCTTCACTATTTTATGCTTGAGAAAGCAATCCTTATTATTTTTTTTCATTTAGGTATTTTTTTTTAATTAGAAAGCTTCCTCATTTCCTAGCATTTTTCAAGTTGTTCCTGATGATTCCTATTCAAAAAGCAAATAACATGCTCATTCTGTTTTGTTCTAAAAACACAATCGTCCTTTCAAGCTTACCTCCTGCTCTAGCTCTCTCTTTCACAGCTAAGTCTCTTCAAAGAGTAGTCTTTCTTTTTCTTTCTTTTTTCTTTTTTTTCTTTTTTGTGATTGAGTCTTGTTTCTTCCCCACAAGATTGCAATATTCCCTTTGATGTTAACTCTCGGCCCAAAAAGTTACTGATTATTCTGTTCTGATGGGCTGAGGCTTTAAGAACAACACTGGTAAAAGCCTGGGAAAGCGTTCTTGATGTCACAAGCCAATTACAACATTCATTTCCTGAGCCAGGTGTTATGGGCTGGGTTCTCTGGAAGGCAGCACTGAGAAAGACTGAAGTGTGAGTACAAGATATTGATTAGAGATTAACACCACGGAAGGCAAAGGGGAACAAACAGGATCAGGCAGAGAGAGAAATGGAATGTGGCACAGGCCTAACAAAGCTGCAGACAACACCTTAGCAAACTCCAAGCATATGCCCATCCCAGTTGTTCTGCTATGGGACAAAAATGCCTGCGCCCTCATGTTTTCACCACAATTAACCACTGAATAGATGTAAGCTGCCTTGGGAAGGGCAAGATCCTGCTTGAAATGATTCTCTCTGCAGGTGAGACACATTCTGAAGCAGCTAAATGCTGGAGGCTGTCAGCTGACCGCTCTCCAGAATCCGGGGGGAGACGTCTTTCCTTGGAGAATTATCTGTATCGCACATCTTGCCAATATCACACCCAGAAGTGGCACAGGGCTTTTTCTCTGCACAGCACTCCAAATAAAGCAAGTGATGCACGTTGGAAGGTAAAATGAAATCATTATGATCTATCCTGCCATCAAAATTTTAGACCCCAGTCTTGAAATTATTTGCCTGTTTGAACTTTAAAAAATGTATCTTTTTCCCACAGTTTTTGAACAGAGCACAAAACGACTGTATTTAAGATTCTAAAGCTATTAATTTTGAAACAGCTCTTCTGCCAGTAAAACACCACTTTCAGTAGGTTTAAATTTTTTAATCCTTTTTTATACCAAACAGGATTTAAGACAGCTCCTCTTTCCTCTATATCCAGGAGATTTTAGGAGAAATTAACGCTTGTTCTCTAATGTGAGTTCTACTTTCTTTTCTCTTGCTCAGCACCTCTCTTTTCACTGCTTCCCTTCTTTCTCCCCTCTCCCCATTTTTCTTCTTTCCTTTTTTTCTCTCTCTCCACCTGTGGTTTTGATCAAAATTAATCAGACTTTGCCATAGTGGGGTTGATGTCTTAATCCATATCTTTGTCCTAGAAAATACTCTGAGAAAATAATTTCAGATTAAAATTTTATGAGGGACATTAGGAGTAAATGAAAATGATGAACAGGAAGCTTGATTTTATTCTCATTCATTTTATTTGGATTTTAGACTGGAAAATGTATTCCGCAGTCTGAAATACCACAAGCACATCAAGTAGCTCTAGGTACCAAGGGATGTGTTATAAACTGTCCCTGACAAACGATAACCAATTCCATCCCGGCTGGTGATGAGATTCGGTTAATGGGCTTCCTTATCCCTCTAGGGGGAATTACAGAGTTTGGTGAGTACGTTTATCTGAACAAGTGCAGATGTGTGTAACCTAATAGCGCTTTGCTGAAGTTGTCACAGTGGACTCCCCGTTTAAATGTCAGTAACTACAGAAATGGAGTTGAGAATATTTGCTGTGCTGAATCACACTTCAACTTTTCTGTGCTCGTGGTTGCATTTAACTATAATACGTCCATTAGTGAGTGGGTCCCTTCATCTTGCCTCCAGGACAGGGGTACTCGGCTCAGCCTTCTGTTTATCCCTATGTGTATGAAACATTACTTTTTAAAAGGTTTCATTTTGATACACATTATCGCTTGTAAGAATTTCCTTACAGCATCAAGTAATAGTATTATTGTCATGAGTAAATAATGTGTGCTGAGTAAATGGTAAATCTGTACATTTTCCATGTATCTGACCTTCTAAGAGGGAAGATCCCATTTATCCTTCAGAGATGGAAGGATAAATGGAAGAAAATGAAAGAAAACATGATAAGGGAGTAATAGTTTCACAAACCAAATAACTTGGAGGTACAATGATGGGAATAAAAGAACCTAGGATCTGGTAAAGAGAGAAAGAGTTGAAAAGAAGGATGAAGTTTGAACAGCTACTATAAGAAGCGTGACTTTGGCAAATGGGAAGTGTTTATAAAGAATTTTTAGGAGTATTTGCGGTGATGGCCTATAGGTTATTCACTGTGGGGTAGTGAAGAAAATTTCAGGTAAGACCATAAAACTCAGGACCTTAAAGCAGGAGTTAGCAAACCATTTTTGGCCCAGGATCCCCCTTTGGGTTATTGTGAATAATGTTGCAGAGCACATTGACATATAAAGTCCTGTTTGAGTCACTGTTTTCAACTTTCTGAGCAAATACCTAGGAGTGGAATTGTTGGGTTACATGGTAATTTTATGTTCAACATTTACAGGAGCCACCAAACTATTTTCCACAATAGCTACAGCATTTTATATTTTCACCAGCAATGTATGAGGATATCAGTTTCTCCACATTTTCACCAATGTTTGTTTATTTTTTTGTTCATTTGTTTTTAATTATAGCTATCCTAGAAGGTGTGAGGTAGCACATATAATTTAAAATGGGATGACTGTCTTAATAAGAAAAAAACACATGGAATTATATTCTCATTTAAATTATTGTGGGAAAAATTTAGTTACCAGAGGGAAGGGTGTTAGAGGTAGTAAAGGGTAAAGGGGGACAAATATATGGTGACTTAACTTGATTTTTGGTGGTGAGAACACAATGCAATATACTGATCAAGTGTTATAGAAATGTGCACTTGAAACCTGTATCATCCTATTGACCAATGTTACCTAGTAAATTTAATTTTAAAAAATTAAAATATTGTTGAAAAGATACTGCAAACACAAAAGAATTTAGAGAAATTCATAACATGGGATGATGGTGAAAAAAGCTAATATACTATACTATAAAAAGAACTATTTCAAAATGACAAGAGATGACAAAAATCCAAAAAGCAATTCAATAATTAATATGAATGCATAATTACAAATAGTTAAGAATATGATAAGATATTCAAATTCATTATTATTCAGGGAAATGCAAAGCATAAGATACATGCACCTGACTGCCAAACATTCAAAAGAGCAGTGATACCTATAGCTGGGCATAATGAAGAGAAGGGGAGGGAAGAGTACTGTTGTGTAGTTGATAGAAATGGGAGCTGTAACCGTTTTTCTGTAGAACAATTTGTAAAAATATGCTAAGACTTTCCACTTAGCTCCCATATAAACCAGATATGCTGCTTCAACTGGGCAGTATGGAGAGCAGATCTTAGTCTATATATACAAGAATGTTTAGGCCAGCATTATGTTTAGAGGTTAAACATAATAAAATTAAAAAAAATAAACATAAATAAAATAAATTCCCACTAACATGTCAATAGTTTAATACTATACTAACACCAGAAACTATTAGGTACCACCCAAGAGAATGAGTTAGTGTGATTCAGAGAAATGCTCAGAAAAGAATTGTGAAATGAAAAGAGCAATACAAATAAAAATATCTGTATCATATATTATTATTATTTTTAAAATAACAAAAACTCTAAGGTTGCATATACATCAATATATAATTTTGGGAAAATATTGAAGGTCAAATGGTAGATTTAATGGAACAGAACTTAGAAACAGACTGGTACATTTGGAAAATCATATTACAGAATATAATTCAATGTGTATAATTTATATTCTATATAAAAATAGAAACCATAGAATATAATTTAGGAAAGAAAAGATAATTCAATAAGTGGTGCTGAGACATTGACTTTCCTGGATCTTCATTGATGATCTCCTGGATTCTGTGTACAACATATGGACTTGTGCAATCCTTATGTACCTTATGCATTTTCCTGTTTGGTGCAGCAACATCAGGATCAGCATCATACACCTTCTTCACATTGTAAAGAGTACAAAATATTCTATATTGAAGTCCGCAATTTCCTTAGCAGTTTGCCCTGCACGCAGTCCAGAAATCATGCTTGCTCTAACATCATATTCCTTAGACATAATGGTTGCTCTCAGAATTTAATACTTTATACTTGATACAATGATGTTAAATCATAACCTTAGAAACATAGTTTTTCAAAATTAATAAGAAGCATGTGAAATAAGGAGATGCATAGTTATTGCCAATTTATCATGCACACCCTGTATCTATCCAAAATCTTGTGGAAAATTGAGAAAATAGGAAAATTTTTTAAATTCTTCAGAAAAAATTAAAGCCTAAGTACCAACGGAGAACCATTGCTAATCAGTTGTTCTTATGTAAGTATGTGGTCCTTTCTGAAGCCAACAGTGAGATATTCTTGCAAATAAAGTAATTATTAAGAAGTTGATAAACATAGTATGTTCATACAAATCCTATAAGTGGTATTCCAAGAATTAACAAATTTTGAACCATTAAATCAGTGATTTTGACATGTAAATCAATGTAGTACTATTAACCTTGTTAGGAGATCCAAATATTATTATAATACTACTCAGTAATACTCACTGACATTTTTTAGTGTTTGCATATTTACCATAGGTACACTTCCCTGTCAATAATTTAACAAAAGAAATGCAACAAAAAATGATGTAGACATTGTGTGGAAAACTATAATAGGAAATTAAAACTGTTCTAAAATTATGCATAGGTAGAGCAATATTAGTTTCAAAATCAAAATCAAAGCCAACTAAAATAAATTATCTTTACTTTTTTATTTTTTACATTAGACCTGAAACAATTAAAATTCTAGAAGAAAACATAAGCAACAAAATTTTGCAAATAGCTCATAACAATACTTTTTACTTTAATTTTATTTTATTGCTCTTGTATTACATTTACTATCTTTACTATTTTTTAAAGAGCTTATGAGAAATAACATGTACCTTAACAAACTTGACGATTCAATTAAACACACTCTTAATTCAATCAATATTAATGCAAAATGAAATTATTTTACCTCTAGAATATTTATTTTAAAAATAAAGATCAATGCCCTGGCTGCTGTGGCTCCATGGATTGAGTGCCAGCCTGTGAACAAAAAGGTTAGTTTCTAGCCAGGGCATGTGCCTGGGTTGTGCATCAGGTCCCCAGTTTGAGACACATGAGAGGCAACTACACAGTTATGTTTCTTTCCATCTCTTTCTCCTTACTTTCCTCTCTCTCTAAAGATGAATAAATAAAATATTTTTAAAATATGTTTTAAAAAACAAACATCAAGATTATCATATTGTGCAATTAATGTATTGTGTTTTAAAATTTTACTGTAAGAACAGCTTCAATATTAAATATTTGGTATAATATGTTTATTTATTAAATAATATTTATTTACCTTCATAAATGTCCTGTTATGAAGTATCTATATTGGGTAGAGATATATGGATTATTACAATATATTGATTTATGATGTCAATAAACCATGCACTTTCCTGTTCATTTTAAGCAGGAAACCTCTGAAATGCTCAGTATAATCTTATCACAGAAAAATGATTCAGCCCTGGCTGGTGGCACAGTGGATAAGGGACCAGCCTGCGAACCCAAAAGTCTCTGGTTTGATTCCCAGCCAGGGCACATAACCAGGTTGCAAGCCAGGTCTCCAAGCAGGTCTGTAGCTGGAGGCAGGTGAAAGGGAACCATACATAGATGCTTCTCTCCCTTTCTTTATATCTCCTTTCCCCTCTCTATGAAAAATAACAAATAAAATCTTTAAAAAAAAATACATAAGAGTTAAAAAAAAGAAAGAAAAATGAATAATTCACCATTTATTAATATGGTCACAAATTATTATTTAAAACATATAGTATGTTACGAAAAATGCAAAATAACACAAGGCAATTCCTAAGATTTTTGAGCATTTATGGATTTTTCATTCATGAATTCCAAAGATGAATATCTATTAAAAATTGGAAACGTTAGCCAAAAGCAATAATAAGACACTTTTGATTATAAGATGTATCTCAATTTTAGTGATGTTAACATGAAAAACAATGATCTTAGAGTAGTGAATGAAGATAATATCTTTTCCTATCCTTCTAGGTCTAAAATATCCAGCAAACTTATAGGTTAGAATTTTATAAAATATAGAACACATTAATAGTTGCCCAGAATATTAATTAGTCATGTCTCTCTCTTTTCTTCTGTCTTCTTCCTGCATTGTTATCCTAACTGATAGATTTTCTCTTTTTTAATCTTTTTTTCAATCCTCATCCAAAGATATCTGAGAGAGAGAGAGAGAGAGAGAAATGTGAGAAATAAACATTGATTGGTTGCCTTCTCATATGTACCCCATCTGGGATCAAACCCATACCTGGGTGTGAGCCCGGTCCAGGAATTGAGCCTGTGACCCTTTGGTCCAAGGGACAATACTCCAACCAACTGAGCCACATTGGCCAAGACTATATTTCCAGCTTAATGTTTTATAAGTATATACTATAATCACAATAAAAAATACATTGATCTAATTTTAATAAAAATGTAATCTAAATTGTTAATATATTCTGTAGAATGTAAATAATTTGAAAAACATACTTTTCTTCTTCTAACTTATTTTCTCAAAACAGCATATGGTACAACACCAACCATCCAAGAAGTGCCTTTTTAACTACTTTTTAAAATACTATCATTACGTTAGAGCTAAAAACATAAGAAATAACAGGGATAGTACTTAGCTAATTTGATAACCACAAAATCTTTATTTCCCTTCCCTGGAATGTCCTCAATAGTAATATTCTCAGAGAAGAGATCCTTTTCAAGTATTTTCTGAGGGTTGAATAGTAGTGAGCTTTGGGATCACTCTCAAATGTAATAATATTTAAAAGCTTATTATTACTTTAGAGTTTTTGTCAGACTCATTACTTTTTATTGTAACCTCCCTCTTAGGAATTAGAGAAACATAAACGTACATGGCAAAAGCAAAGTATGAATACACTTAACTAAATAGTCTTTAATATCTTCATGTCTTTATATTCCACTCCTCGTTAGGGAATCAAAATCCAAAATGGCTTTGCTAATACATGATTGTTGGTTTTAGTAGCTGCTGGTCCCAGAATTTTAATCCCAGTCTTGTCCCTCACTCTCTTTGTAGTTACAGAACAAGTCTCTTACGCTTAGTTGGTCCTTCTATACATAAGAAGGAAGGTAACTACACCTCAGAGGAGTTGTGTGGGTTTCCTGGTTAATATTTGCAAAGAACATTGGTGATTATAGGGATTGTCAGACTGACAATTATTAGCATAGAGACCAGCACAGTTAAGGGGTCTAACTGAAAGATTGGCACCTACATAATTTCAGGTTGGTTGCAAGAGTTCTCATTATTAGAGAATGGCTGCTTTCAGAAAAGTATATTTAAATATTAATAACACTTGGTGAGAAAATACTCCCAGAGATAAACATATGCTTTGAATTTACAATTAGTTATATATCTTTTCTGTGCCTCCTCTATGTCTGTATTTTATGCCTGTATTTTTAAAATTCTGTAGGTGAAAGACTGGGGTGCAGTCTCAAGGTCATTGAAGCGGCTGTGATTTTATTAGTATGCTCATTGAATGTGTTATAGAAATGTAATTTAAGGCATTAATATGTACACACTAAATAAAACCATACAGGCTGTAGGAAAAGCTATTTATGATGCTGGAATTCTACCACTTACGGAAATAAATAATATAACATGTGTATCTCGTGAAACAATGTAAACTCAACTTATTCAACAAAAGCAGTAAAAGAAATCCAAACAATCCTGCAATTCTATGAGGAGGGTAATTTCATTGATGACAGCTTTCCATAATTTTACTCTTCTAGATAGCAAATAATTTTTTATTCTTTATGTTATTGCTATTTTGAATTGCATTCTTTGTTGGAGTTTCACCTGTTACTAATAATTCTTCAAGAAATGTATTTTCACTCTTTTTCATATGGCAGCTACTACTGGCAGTACCTAGTTGAATCCAACAGAATTACAACTCCCTTCAATATCCCTACATGACATGGGTAATATTTTAGTTTAATCCAGTGGCATGAATTGAGCCAGCAACAGCCATTTCAATTTCTACTGCAGTTTGTTTAGGCTTAACATGGACTAGCTACCATACCCTCTCTCGGTGAACCATATTAAATTGCTTACAGAGACCTGCTCAGAAAGCAAAAGACATGGTTTCACTGTTCTCATGACATGCTTTTGCCTAATAATCATGAAAGCTATAAAAAGAAATCCTCTTCAAATGCCCTCAAAAAGCTCCTTACTACCATCCAACAGCCAAGTCTAGAAAGTGAGTTAAGTAGCTATTAAGATTATTTTACTTTTATATAACATTATGCTCAGTACTATCACCCATAAAAAAAGAAAATTTCAACTGTCATAATAAACCAGTTCTCCTTGATTGGACCCCTGTCCATAATAGTGTGACTCTGATAGATACTTACCATGTTAAAGAGCTTTTTGTATCAAAGCTCATCATTGTGGAGGACATCATCAATGAACAGTAATAACAGAATTTTCTGAGACTAACACACAGTAGTAATACAGTAAATGTTGATGAAGTGAATGAATGAGGCATGTGGTTATGACTTATTCCTTCTAGCTGGAGACAAATAATGCCACTACACACATACATACAAAGACAAGTGAAGAATTCCAGACATTATTGTATAATTCTGGTAAAATTAATGGAATAGCTGTTGCATCTATTGCTCAATAATCCTGGCTCATTTTTGGCAGTGTGATGAGTAGAAAAACCATGGTAAGTGAACCAAACAAAGGAGGAGGCTGGAATTCTAGTCCTGGCTTCTCCACTGTTAGCTTTGGGCATTGGACAAGACTTCAGCAATCCATGTACCAGGCTCCCCTATGCATAATGAGGGACTATGGGTTATTTGATATTATAACCTCTTCTAACATGCTACAGGTCAATACATGGAATATGATTTGCTAACTGTCACAATATAGTAAAAGATTTGATTAGTTCTTGTATAACATTTGATTAGTTCTTGTTACTCCTTTCATATCAATTTAAAACTATCAATTAGTCATTATTGATCAGACTTGAGACATTAACCTCTTATTCATTTAGCAGATATTTATTACTACCTATAATGTGACAAAGGACTGGCCTGTTAGATACTCCTTTTGCTTAATTCGTAAAAATGCCTGGTCTTGTGTCCTCCTATGTTTTCATTTGCTTATGTCTTACCACTGCTTGATACACTGTGCAGAAAAAGAAATTTTGCTTTTATTTTTGTTACTGTTGATATAACCATGGAAAGAATAAAATGAAGAAATCATTGGTGAACACTTGGAAATACTGTACAATATAGGAAAATTATACTACTTGTTATATTTAAGTGTGCATGGCTTTCAAAGAAGTCAAACTCTTTGAAATTATTGATACCAGCCTATCTTCACTCCTCTGAATATCCAATTCTGTGGCACAGATCAATGCACTGAAACTTCATGATTCCCTGTAGGGTTTTTTTTGTTGTCATGAGCATATGTTTGTGATAGAGTCTTTCCTATAAGTCGCTGGGCAACTGCTCTCCTGGCTGCCTGCTGAGCAGCCCAGCACCAAGGAATGGACTAGTCACACAGTAACTGTGCTATTCACTCAGCTTTTATTGAGTGCAGGTTCACTAAAGTAAAACATCTGCATGCATTAATACCCTATTCACACTAACTAAAAGAATTATAACACACCACACACACCGCAATCAATGAGGGATAACGACCCCAAGTCCCAAAGTCTCAGTCTGCAGGTCCAGGAGACAGCACAGTGGGCAAAGGAGTTGTCAGCATCTTGCAAGGGAGGATCTCCAGAGCCAGGTGGGCAGCAGGGCAGACGAAGTCTTCAGTCCAGCAGATCGGAGCCTCCAGCAGCCAATGCCAAGGAAGATCAGCATGGCGTAGAGCAGCACGCTGGTGTGTGGAGCTCGGTTGTCTCAGCAGTGGTCTGGAGCCTGCCTCAGTTGTACTTGGAAAGTGATATACTCCACCCATCTGGGTTTTTTGATAAATGTCTTGGCATCTCTGATGCCAAGTGTGGAATTTCTTCAGGGTCCTGTCTGTGGGTGGTACTGCTCTGCAGACTTGGCTGTTCTGATCACATATGCAAATATTTTGTGTGTGTCTCCTTACCAGATGTGTCTAGCATGACTTAGGTAGTTTCCTTCTTGAATCAAAGTGTCATGGTTGACATGAGTGACTCCAATTTGTTTTACATGTTTTATCCTATCTTGACAGGACTAATGTCATTTTATTGGTCCTGCTCTCCACATTTGTACACTGGTAATATCACTTGTCTGCACTGAATACCTCTTGGGGAAAAACTGCTACATGTATCATCTGCTTAGTTCTTCTCTCTTCCCTTCTTAAACTACTGATCTCTGCTCCAATTTTGCTTCAGCATGAAGATCATTTCAACAGATGTCTTCTTCATTTTCTGTTACTCTAATAATAACCAAAAACACTCCTTAGATGTTTTGCACTTAACAGTCTGGCAAGTCTTTCAGCTACATTAAATTTGTTCTAAAATCTTCACTCGTGAGATTATAGAATCAGTTTTTAAAACACTACCCTAGTTTTTTTTTTCCAAAGATTTTATTTATTATTTTTTAGAGAGAGGGGAAAAGAGAGAGGCAGAGAGGGAGAGAGACATCAATGTGTGGTTGCCTTTCACTGCCTCCAGCTAAGGACCTGGCTGGAGACCTGGCTTGCAACCTGGTTATGTGCCCTGGCTGGGAATCAAACCAGCAACCTTCAGGTTCACAGCCTGGCACCTTATCCATTGTGCCACACTACCCTGATTTTTTTAAATGCAAAAAATGGAAACAAATACCCAGAATACCTATGTAGTAAGAAAATTAAGTGTGATTTGGATTTACAATGTTTTGGTTTGGGTTTTAATTTGACAAGGGTATTAACAACAGACAGCTTTCTATTTTCTAGAGAATAGTATTTAAATAAGTTTATATTTCCCAATACTTATCAACTAGAAGTTACTGTTAGTATTACTTAACAGTTGAATTAAAGTCAACAGATTTTATTGAGCGTTTAATGAATGTAAAGGCTCTCATAAAGAATTGACTAGAACTTTCTCTTTTCTAGATTCTTGTAGTCTAATAGGAAAAATAAACCGAGTTCATTCACAACTTACTAGAGTCAGGAAAAAATCAGAAGTATAAATACTAAGTTCAAAGTGACAGAACTTCAGGAAAGAAGCTTGGGAAGTTAACAGCCACAGGAAAGGTAGCTTTTAAGGGAATGAATTGTTCTAAGAGGAGGAAATACACAAAACAAAAGCACAAAAACTAAAATATGTACAGCATATTTGGACAACAGCAAGCTGATAATCTGGTTACGCTAGGCAAGTAATGAGAACTAAAACTCAAAGTTACATTGAGCCAAATACTTTTTTAATGATATGGATGTGGATGTTATTATGTGATGTTATATGGTTATATATTAACTCTGGTTTATATGTAAAAGTTTTACCAGATCCATAGTAACATGAGCCAATGTTAGATATACTATTTATAATTTCTTGGATAATACTCCTTATATAATTAATTCTAAAATATATATATATCAATCCACTAAGAATGGAAGTTTTGCACAATTAATAATAAGAAATTCTCCAAGGTTCAAGACTTTAAAATTATATTAAACAAAGCTTAAAGTAACATAGGGCTTAAATTAAACATGAAACATTGCATCTGTACATTTAGCCTCACATAAAACACTAACAAATAATTGTAAAAGAAGAAAAATGTACAAAATCAAAATGATGAAATGCATAAGAGAAAAGGCAACAACAAGTAAAAAATATCAAAAATATTTCAGAAGACAGGACACAGCTAAATGTCCAGTAACTGAAAATTATTTTAGTTTTCTGTGATTTATTAGGTGACTAGTAGAGAAAAGCAATAAAAGTGGGTACAAGAAATCAGAACCAGCAAGCTGATTCATGCCACTAGCACCATAAGCCATAGGAATTAGAGATGTTAGGGATCTCTGAAGGTGGGAGAGTAAGGGTTAGGTCAAAGAATAGGACCTCAGACCTTTTCCTTCCAGCCCATAGCAAGACTAGGGTTTCTCCGTAGCAGAATAAATTAGTGAGGTTCCATTTATCTGCTTCCTATCAATCTATCTATCTATCCATTCATCTGTATCATTTGTATAATTTATGAGCTAAATTATATTGCCTCAGAATTTATATATTGAAGTCCTAACTCTCAGTCCCTCATAATATGTCTGTGTTTGAATGCCTTTAAAGAAGTAATTAAGGTAAAGTGAGGTCCTATGGGTGGGCCAATATGACTAATTCAATATGATTCATGTGAAGAACTTAGGACACAGACACAAATAGAGAAAAGACTATGTGAGGATATAATAAGAAGGCAACATCTACAGGTAAAAAAGAGAAGCCTCAGAAGAAACTGTACCTGCCAACACCTTCATTTTGAACTTCTAGCCTCCAGTTCAAAGTTCAAAATGTGAAAAAATAACTATGTTGTTTAAGCTACTCAGTCTTTGGTATTTGGTGTAACAACCCTAGAAAGCTAATACATTATCTATCTGTCTATCTCTTTGATTTATGCTGACTCCCAAGAAGTACTATAAGGTAGGTAATCAAGAATAAGTGAATAAGTGATTTAAGTGATTTTACCTTAGAAGTGGCTGTAAGAGAAGATTCCTTTTATTAGGGTGATCAGGGATAACCTCATCTAGGAAATGACATTTAAAGTAACATTTGAAATTGAAAGGAAACCAGTCATACAAATATTTGGAGGAGTATTTTCCAGACAAAAGGAAGTTTGGACACAAAGATACTTAGGTATTGTATAAAGGAGTGTGACAGGTTGGGGACTAATCAGCAAGGTTAATGTACAGTGATAAAGGAAGGTGGTAGAATAAGATAGATTTGGAGATAAAAGGGAAAGAATATTTTATCCTTATAATAACTTTTTCATTTCTGCCCAAGTATAGTAATGAATCTAAATCTTCTTAGTCAGTAAACTACAAGAAACATCAAATTTTATTTCTAAGTATACTTAAATCCATCTCCCAGCTCTTGTGCTACCATACTGGCCATAATTTTATCTCATTTGTTATTGTTCCCACTCTCACATCCACTCCAAGTATTGTGTAAAAGTTCCAGTGTCTTGGGCAACATCAGTGGCTCAGTAAGGCATCTGCAGTAATTGGTCATTGTCATGAGGGGTCACATTATCTCAATCCGTAAGGTTGCTTGGGACTTAGAGCCTCAGCTACTTTATTGCTGAGCTTAGAGTTTATGACACTTTAGTGAAGCTAAAGGATCTTGTGCCTAGGCTCCAGCAATGACCACAACTCCATCTCTTCTGAGGTTTTGTCTCTCCTGATGTCACTGTCATGAGCATAGAAGAAGTCCCTACCACCAACAGACCCCATACCTCTCACCATATTGAGAGAGGAAAAGAGCTCTTGCTCTGACCCACACCTTCACCATCTCCCTTCCTCTTCTTTCACACTCTCTCAAAGAGGTTAGGCTTTCAGAAAACACAGAAAGAAGTGTTGCATTCAAGCAGTTTCTAATTTAGGTTCTTCAGGTGACCCTGAAGCCATGAGTTAAAAAGGACCTGGCTATCTATTTGAAATGATGAAAGAAAGAAGTTAGAGAACAATGACAAATAATTAATATCATAATAAATTATTTTGTCTTGCTAGCTCCAGTGAATTTTTATTACTTGCAAACAGCAATAATAACACTTAACAAATGGAAACATAAAGCATTCTCCCGAAAGCTTATAATGTTTATAAAATTTACTACTTTGGCTTAGCATTTATAATCACTTCTTTCTCACCATTCCCTCTGTCCTGACATGTGCTGATTTTCCTGGTAATAGATCTTTTGGACTGTCTAGATGTTTTAGTGTAGTACTCAGCTGATTTATTTACCTAGTTTTTCTCTTGGGAATTGGAAGCTATTGGAGCTGACTACATCAAACTTTCGCTGACTCTTCCCAAATATTTTAGACTTTTGCTAAGTATCTTTTCAAAAGGTAGAACATGTGAACTGTACAAAATCAAAAACTTCAAACCACTGAAGAATTAATAGGATGGAACACTGTGAAAGAAAAGCTAGTCTAACTGGGAAATGTATCTCCAATGAAATATGGTATATTCTTCTTTCAGTAATCATAAATAGGTCTTCATGTGAAGTTTATGGAAGACATATTCCCCATATCGTCCTTGATGTGGGAATAGCTTTTATTTTAAGAATAAAAAAGATAGATTTTCTAAATTGGCATAGGAGTGGTTTAGCATCTATATTCTGAATGGTCCTTACATAGTTTATTCTTCTAATTATGCTGCTGAGAGCTTCCCCAGTGGATTGAAATCCACATGCAGAGTTCTCTTATCTTTAACCTTTTATCCCCATGACTCCCAACTCCATAGATGCCTCTCCTAGTTCTAAATATGGGGACTTATTAGATGGGTACTGGAACAACAATAAAAGAAAAAAAGTGATGTGGTCTTTCTCTGATCTTTAACACCTAATTTCTACATACATATTAAACACAGAAAAAATGAAAAAGTAGTTTACGATAAAAAAGTTACTTAGTTCTTCATTCAGCTTTTAGAAAGTGACAAACCTTTGATGATTCTATGTAGGGGCAACTTATTTAAAAGAAAAAGTAGGCTTTGCTATATAGTAATGCCTCATCTGAATGTTGTAAAAGAAGGTCAAAGTGACCCAGAGTGGATAATTATTCCCATAACTGGAGCTTACCGCTTATTGTCAAGTTTTTAACAATTTTTTTTGTTGTTGAAAATCTTTTAGGAGGTACTCAGCCTCCTTATCCAGAAGATGCTGAAAACAACTCAATGTTTCTTCATTGAAAATAATAATCCACATCAAGACCAACAAGGGAATGCAGCCTGGTTCATTTCAGATGTCCCTCTTCACGGATATTTTTCCAGGAAACCCAGGCTTCCCTATAAGGCTGTGTGTATTTTTGTATTGTTCTCCTATATTACCCCCTATAATGCTCTCAGTTATGAGGACCTGCTGAGTGTAGGGAAGTCAGACACACCAGACTGTTAAGATCTCTGTAATAAATGTAGCCAAGTCCCTTAATTTTTTAAAGCAATGATTTAAAAATTGGTCTTCCTTTAATCAGGCACGGGAATTGTTCTAAAGAGTAACATTCGTTGAAGTCAATTATGGTAGGGTTTTCTAGCACTTAATATGATCAAATGATTTGTATGTGTGTTTTTAAAGTAAATCAAGTTCCCTGGATCTAGGGTGACAAATTAGGAGTCTGGAAGGTTCTCCTGAGGAAAAAGAGGTGAGAGGCCTTTTAAAAAGTTCTCACCCTGTGTAGTCATCTGAAAAACAAATTATTTTCTCTCAGAGGAAAATAGAGGAAAAGAGATTAATTCCAAGGAGGTCAGTAGTATAGAAAGTTAGAAGCACCGCAGAGAATACAGGTCCTAGGCAGAGTCTGAATTTTCTCCTCCAATCTCTCCCAGGCTCCAGGGATCTTTAAAAGGTCAGGGTGAGAGAGTAAGGGAGCAAGAGAAAGCTGCAAGACTCCTGGACCCAAGGGAAAAAAAAGACATGGATCCATTGACACCTCAATTAAGTACTAACCATGTGTCAGGCAACATGTCATTGGGTACCAGTCCTTGTACTATTACTGTCTGAGCCATTCTTGGCCTTTCTCCCGTTCTCTCTGTATCTTGTGGGAGTTGAGTTCAGCAGGCTGCTGTGTTTCTCAGGCTGCCTCTCATGTCTGGTAGTTTCTGGCTGTGTTGAACTGATAGGACACAAGCAATGGAGACTGGAGAATAGAATAAAGGAGAAGCAGTATATTTCTCCTCTCTCTTTCTGAGAGCATCACTGTCAGTGCATCTTCTACAGAAATAAATCGGCTGTGAGTCTGGCTTGCCAAACTCAGTGTAATCCCTGAGTTTCTATATCACTGCCCACTCTCCCTAACCTCTCAGTATACAAGTGGAATTTGCTTCCTACTGCAACTAATCTCCAAGTTGCCTAACCGTTTCTTGTTTAGCTTTCCAGTGATTCCATTACATTTGTTACATATTCCCTGTATTCAGTTCCAGTACACTCATGGTGTTCCTATACTACACTGCAGTTTTGCTTTTCTGTTTAGACTTTAATTATATATATATATATTTACATCTTATTTAATCCTTACAAATTCTCTGCAAGGCAATAATCATTGCTTCTACTTAACACATGAAAATAAGCAAATGTCAGTAAATTTAAGGTCTCATCTCAAAATCACAGCTCTAGTAAGTAGTACAGCTATGATTCAAATCCAGTTCCAAAGTCACTCTTAAATTGTTCTGCCTCCAAAGGGCAACAGCAAAGCCAGGGAAGCAGGACAAAAACAACAACAACAAAAACTAAACCTGAAAGCAGCCATTTAATCTGCAACATAGCTATCCTAGGCCTGCACAGCACCACTATTGAGAGATTTACCGCCATGGAGCACTGAGGGATCTGGTAGGACAGATGTCAACTCCACAGCAAATGGCCCTGCTCCAAAGGAACAATGGTGTCTCTGCTCTAGACCAAATGAGCCCATTCACTCCAAGGACAGCAGAATCAGAGCTGATGGACACAAGAGTCACATATGTCTGAGCTTAAGTCCTCTGAAAGCCTGCTTTCCAACTTTGCCATTTTAAAAGCTTTTATACCATTGTCACGTTCTATTTGGCTTATAGAAATATTTTCATTAGATACTGTATTATTTTAATGGCAATTATTAGCCCCTTGTAGTCACTCTTTCCATTGATTCATGTTCTTATAAAATAGTACACCAAAGGTAGTCCTGTTTAGCTACTAAATTCTTCATGCTGTTTTTTTTTTCATGACGAAATAAGACAGTAAAAGAGAGTTGAAAAATCCTTTATGAGATATCTTGATACCACTAGAAATATTCTAATAATTCATTATATTTTAATATAGTATGAATAAGAGAAAGCTTAGTTATTACGACACCATTGCTCATAACAATTCAGACTGTTTGGTTTACATTGTTATTCATTTGGGCCCTTCTAAAATGCCAATATGCTCTCTAATAAATGCACCATATATATTGCTATATAAAGATTGTAATTGATAAACTCAATTATCCAACACTAAAAAAAAACATAATTATACAGACTAAAGGGGACACAAGTTCTTTAAAAAGAAAGAAATCAAACAAAACACCAGCATATACCCATGGTCCAGTTGGTCTAGTTTCTATCCAATACTACAGAAAAGAACAATTGAAAACTGTAAGAAACACCACTTTATAGATTTTAAATGTTCTGCTGTGTTTTGGGGGGGGGTTGTTTTGTTTTGTTTTCTTTTCTTTTCTTTTTGCCTTTTCCCCTCAACTCTCCTTTCTCTGAACAAAAAACAGCCTCTGTTGCTCTGCCATCCCTTCTTTTATGTGCTACAGAACACCTGGTGGCCAATTGCTAGGTGGAGAATAATTAGCCCCTCAATTGTCACCAGTTTATTTTCACCTATTCCACTAGTATTTTCCTAGAACTTGAAGCTTGTCTAATTGGTCTTTTCTGACCCATTCCCCACCGTAGCCCTTGCACTAAGTAATTAACCCTTGGTAGGCCAATCCTCCAGCTTTTGTTTCAACTCCTGTTGGAATCATTAGAATCAAAAACAAAGAAACGTTGTGGGATAGATTAATAAGAAACTAAAAAGTTCTTTCTTCTTTCTTCCTTTGTCAGCTTCCAAACGCAAATTACAGAAATCTTAAGCACAGTGACATTTAGTCAGACACCATGTTCTTGTGCTAAATGTCTGGAAAGAGCAAAATAGCACTGCCAGAATTATCAAGTTCAGTTCTTTGAAATGCCATAGGAAATATGGTGTTTATTTTGTACCCCAAAGGTGAAATAGAGCAAAAAGAAACCAAATTTTAAAATGCAGGACAAAATCTCCATTTGTAAACTCTTTTCAGGATACTATTAATCTAACTATTTTTACATTATTTTGGTAGTCTATAAATAATCTTTTCAAACTATTTATACACATGCGTAGGAAGTTCTTCCTTTGCTTTATCACACTAGTCAATAAAGTTCAGCAAAGATTTCTCTAAGATTAAGGGATGTCTTGTGTTTACTCACATTCAA
The DNA here is from genome assembly GCA_004026585.1 of Noctilio leporinus. NCBI lineage: Eukaryota > Metazoa > Chordata > Mammalia > Chiroptera > Noctilionidae > Noctilio > Noctilio leporinus. Next base: position 75,347 of record PVIW01001669.1, on the reverse strand, counting down.
CAAGTATTAGGGAGTACCTACTTCATATCATGTACTTGTTAAGCCTTAGGGACACAGGAACAATCAAAGGTTCATGTTTTCTTGAAGCAGAAAGTAGAATGAATCTCAAAATATAATCTATTTTTTATTTTGTTTTACAATCAATTTTTAACTGTATTAGACCCACACATGCAAGCTTTAAAATTTGACAGAAAACATTCCTTTATATACTGGACAGTGGTTGTATTTTAGCTTGGCATTTTCTATTCCTTCTTCCCAGTGGTACCCCAAGTTCCTTTGAGGAGCTACTTCTCTTAGACCACACAGATTGTTTAGGGATGGACACTTTATCCAAACTGAGCCAATAGGAGACAAGTACAAGACATTTGTTTCACTGTTGAAGCTCTCCCTGTCTCACTGGAAATCAGAGGATTTGATTTCTTGAGTTGATGCTGCCATCTTATTATCCTATGATAATAAAGTTAAAGCAAGAGTAAAAGACAAAGCTATAAAATTTGGGAAATGGGGCCTGGCTGGTGGCACAGTGGATAAGGTGCTGGCCTATGAACCCAAAGTTTCCATTCCCAGCCAGGGCAATGTGACTAGGTTTCAAGCCAGGTCTCCAGCCAGGTCTGTAACTGGAGGCAGGTGAAAGGCAACCATACATTGATGTTTCCCTTCATCTCTGTCTATCTCCCTTAACCTCTCTCTGAAAATAATGAAATCTTTTTAAAAAATAAATTAAAAAATAAAAAAGTAAAAATTAAAAAACGTTTTTGTTTGTTTATTTTTTTAGTTTACTGGATAGATGAGAAATCTATGTTCCACTATGTGCAAGGAAATTTATACTTTATTTTATCTTCAGTTTAATTCATATAAAGCTTATAATCTTTATTTTACATGCAAGGTGAGCAAAAGTAGGTTTACAGTTGGGGGTATGCAAACCACAGTTTATCCTTGTATTGTTGTTTATTGATTGTTGTATTGTCTATTTGTATTACAACTCAAGACCTACTTTTGACCACTCTTGTACAAGAAAATTGGTAGAAGTGTGATTCAAACCTTGTTATATCTATTTTTTAAAGTTCCCTTTCATCATTAACATGTTCCTCTTGCAAACTCTGAGATATACACCATTGCACAGAGCTAATCAGAAAATACCATTTTAATTCACTCAAGATTTGCCAACACATTCAGTGAATGCTATTAGGAAGTAAACAAAATTAAGAAAACTTTTAAAAATCTGACAGAAAAAAAAGTGTTTTTCTAGACCATACTCATAAAGCAACAGTATGATAAAAATCCAAAAATATTGACTTACAAAAAAAGAGAATATTTATGATCTGAAATTAAGTAAAGATTAATTGATATCAAATGGCAAAGAAAAATGCCACTTGCCATCAAACTTGTAAAGGATGGCTCCTATCCATTGTGACTTTTAGAAGCAGGGGAAGGAAGGAAGGAAGGAAGATATTTTAGCCTGTATTGTTGGAACAATCTTCAACTAGTGAGCTGGGGCTGGAAGAAAAAATTCATAGATAAGTTTAGTATCATCAATTTTTTTTCATTCTGTGCCAAAATTTTGTGTTTCTGGATTCTCAAGTTGTTCTTTGTTATCTTTTTAGCAAAGTAAATGTGGTTTTAATTAGTTTCCTTTCCTGAACTAAAAGATAGACCCAGGTATCACTTAGTGGGAACATCCCTACCAGTATTTTATGTAAACTTGGGCATTACATCTATAATATTTCCAGCCTTCAATTTTTAATTTTTGTCAGGCAGCACTGTAACAAGGTCCCCTAAGTCAATGTGCTACCAGAGGGGTAAAAGCTTAAATAAAGGAAGCATCTGTATAAAGTAAACAAGTTAGAAAGACTCATTTTTCATTTGTTAACTAGCCTCCGCAAGGCTGTTGGCTGTGACAACAAATGATTTAATGAGTCTAATTTAAAATGGTGTTGTGTTGTCTGTATAAGATAGATGTCTTGGAAAATACTTTTAAAAATCTCACAGCTATAGCAAAAGAGGCTTCAACATACCCTGAGAAAAATCTGCATTGCAGTTCCAGTTTTTTCCTAAATTTCTAATATGCCAGATATTAAGCTTGTAATAGCAAGATGCATCATAGTACATATTCCTATTGTACCTGTGAACATTTCCTAATGATAATGGTTAATAAGATGTTTCAGGAATACCAGCTCAAAAACCATAAAGACATCAACTGTGTGGAAAAGTGATTAGTCAACAAGAGCCTTTATGACTGCATATCAATCATTTAACTGACCCATTGGAATGATGCTTTGCCAGGAAAGGGTGGTGATAAGGAACACAATGTGTACATAGGGCAAAATGACAAGAAAAGGGACTATCTCTAAGGGTGGGCATTATCTATTGATAGTTGTGGCATTTGATTTTACAAAGCTTGTAAATGTATTAGATTAAAGAGATAAAATTTTCCAAAACCCAATTCTCAAGCTCACAAATACATACCTTCTTTCTCATTTATTTTTGGGTAGCTTTTAAAAGTGATGAGCAAGTAAGAAGTGTTATCTCTGAAGTCACATGATGCTTCCATTCATGTAAAGAAAAATTACATTTTTTGATAATCCATTGGCAGCAGGTAAAACATAATATAGCTCTGAGAGAGTCAGGTAGATTCAATTTTGTTGAATAACCTGACTCAGCTCAAAAGTAAGTATCCTGGCCCTGGCTGGTGGCACAGTGGATGGGGCACCAGCCTGCGAATCAAAAGGTCACTGGTTCGATTCCCAGCCAGGGCACATAACCAGGTTGCAAGCCAGGTCTCCAGCCAGATCCATGGCTGGAGGCAGGTGAAAGGCAACCAACACATTGATCTCTCTCTTCCTCTCTGCCTCTCTCCCCACCCCTGTCTCTGGAAATAATAAATAAAATCTTTAAAAAAAAAAAAAAAGTAAGTATCCTGTTTTCCTCTTGAATAAGCCTAAGTTTGATTCATCTAAATATGTATCTTTAATTTTTGAATATCTAGATGGGATGATTATCCAGATTTGACCATCAAACATAAGACTGGCTAAAGTCATTTCCATAAAAAATATTCCAATTTGCCAAACATGTTTTAAGATTCCAGGAACAAAAATGCACGAGCACCAATACTGAAGGATGTATGAAAGGCTAGAAGCCCAGAGAGCAGATGTGATTTAGAACCAGTCTCATGATAAAACTCTTCAAGGAGTCAAAGAAATGAAAAAAAGCAATGTCAAAATATTTTCACATTAAATAATTAATTAACATATACTGAGTAAATTATAGATATGAAAACATACAGACCTAGCCATAATCCCAAACACCTTTTCAGGCCAACTCTTGGTTTAGATAAATATAGTTCATGCAAGTGGAAAAATTGAAAAAGCCATTTCTCAAAGCTATACATGTGTGTCTTCCCTGACTTTTGTTGCCATTTCAAGGAAACCAGCAAGGAAGGAAGTAACCTCACCACACTAGTTTTTGTTTGTGGTCTCTTTCTTTCCATAGTTGCTGCCTGTTCTGAAGTGTTTGATAGTGTTCTGTTCTCTTCTTACTAGTTTTTGTTTGTGGCTGTATTTTTCATTTGAGTCTTTGTTTTTTTCATTTTTGATTTATTAGAGATTCTACAACATAAGCTTATTTTACATTTTTAATCCAAAGAGCAAGATTTCATTTTGGGGGACTTGTTTACTTTTATTCAGGTCTAGTTATTTAATAGATGAACACATGTTTTGAGGCTAGGAATCAGGACATACAACCTCTGTGCTGGTTCATTTTATGTATCAACTTGACTCAACTGTGGGGTACCCAGATATTTAGTTATTATTACACCCATCATCTGGGTGTGATGGTAAAGCATTTTTTGTTGTTTTTTGTTTTGTTTCATTTTGGTAAGGGTGCTTGGGGGTGAAATTAACATTTAAATCTGTATATTAATTAAAGCAGATTGCCCTCTCTAATGTGGGTGGGCCTCACCCAATCAGCTGTGGCTTGACTAGAACAAAAAAAGCCGACCCTCTTTTTAGTATGAGGTAACTCCTCCTGACTGACTGACTGCCTTTAAGCTGGGACATCAGTTTTTCTCTGTTTTCACACTTAAACTGAAACATCACCTTTTCCTGGGTCTCAAGTCTGCTGATATTTAGACTGGAACTACACCATTAGCTCTCCTGGGCCTCTGGCTTACTGACTGTACTGTAGATCTTGGAATATTTTGGCCTTCATGATTGCATGAGACAATTTTTTATAATAAATTTAAAGAAATATATAAAATATCATATATAATATATACATATACATCTCCTATTGGTTCTCTTTCTCTGGAGAACCCTGACTAATACAATCCATAAATACTTTTCTCTACTTCCAAAGAAAAGAAAGATTCCAATGAAAAAATGACTATTTATAACTTCCAGTGAATTCCTGGTTATTAAGACATATCTTGGGATTTAAGAACCTAATAGATTACAGTATATTATGTGATAAGGTCACAGCTGGACCAAAGCTCAGAGACAGACATCACTGTCACCAGTTAGATGGCAATTTACATGTTACTTGTATGCACTCGTTTACATAAGGGTTGGTTCACAACATGGTAAGAGGAACTCAGATTCATATACATATTTTTTTGGACTGGGTTGGGAAAGGGGGAGAGTAAGATTCTCAGATGGCATAGAAAGATGGCAAAGCTCCTAAGAAAGAATTTATATCCAAGGAAGAAGGAATCTGAAATGACAATTTCACAACAGGGTTTGAGGATTAGATGACAGCAAAGATAAAGTGAGATGGAAGACACTAAAATCTCACCCTAGCTTGGTTTCCTTAGTGACAGTATATACTCCCAAGGACAAAATCGATCATCAGTGTGAACAGAAAGTGATCCCCCACCAAGTAACTTAATATTTGAGAGCACAAACGACCACCACACCCACAACTGAGCACTATATATGTATTTTGTTGCCCTCATTGCTGACTACCAAATTTTATAGCACCATGAAAATTAAGAGTATCAGAATTGGAGTGAAGCAGCAGGGTCCTGAGTCATTATAGCCAAACTGCAAATGAAATAACATGCTGGGAGCATATGTGAATTTAGAAACTTCTGTAAGGAACTTTAGGATTTCCCAAAATACTTGTGTAAAGGTGGGACTTTAAATGGTACTAAAATTCCTGCATTCTCTTAGAAATGAAAAGCTTGGGTTTTGATATAATTAACCTCATACATTTCCATAGAATGGTGAGATTTTAGAATGTTAGGGTGAAGTTTACTGTTCTTAGTTCTCCCAAAATATTGTTCTAGACACAGAGCCTCTATAGATAGCAGAAGTTTGTTGTTCCAATCTTTAGGATGGGAATATGAGGGACTTAAGATCTAAGAGGAATTTGTACTTCATGTCTTAGTCTAGTTCATTATACTCATAAATAAAATTATAATTAAATAAAACACATTTTCAGGATTCAGGGAGGCTTTCCTCATGTTTAACCATTGCCATGCATAGCTATCTGCTAAGCCTTTTAAGAAACTGACAGGCATATAGTAATATCCTTTGAGAAAATTTTCTCCCTTTTTTTCTTTTCTGAGCCCATCGTGTTCTGCTTGCTATTAGCAATGTCTGTTAATCTAAAGTTATGGCATACAAATGTCAAAAATGAATGGAATTTGAGTTTTTCAAAGAAATAATGCATGATAGTATTATAATCCTTTCCTCCTTTACTATTTAAGTCCAAAACTCCCTAATTTGTTTCTGTTTTGCTGATTGGCATTAGATATTCAATAAATATTACTTGGACACTTGTGTGCTTAGCACTGAGCTAGGTTCTAGGAACTTCATGGTAAATTAGACAGATTCAGTCACTATTCTCATGGAGTTTGCAAATTATTGAAGGATAAATATACAAAAACTACAATGCAATGTGCAAGAGAAACAATATTATATAGTATAGTATAGTAAAATATAGAAAATATAGTAAAATAAATATAGTATAATAGTTAAGAGCCTGGGTGCCAGAACCAGTCTGCTCAACTCTACTCTTTGCTTATCTTTTCAGTTGGTAATATGAATAACTAATATAATGAGCATAAAAACATTCATTAGGTGCTAAATAAGTCTTAGCTCTCATCATTAGTTCTTCATTTTCTTTGATGTTATCTATTTTTATACTGCTACTTGTGTATGTTATCTGTTCTGCATATTGTTTTAATAATTATTATTACTTTTTATTTAACAACTACCACTACCACCCTAACATCTCTTCTTCTAACAGCACACATTTATCTTTGTAGGATTTTCTTTTAAGCTTCTTATTAAAGATCTAAGGCAAAGAGATTTGCTGAAAATGTTACTCATAGGAAATCTATTTGCCTGATAATCTAAAGAGGCAAAGTATTGTTGATCTTGTTCCTTCTAAAAGTTCGTCAATTATAATCACTACTATCCACACAGTCCCTCCTCTCTCTGTTTTCCTACTAGGAACCTATTTTGTTTTCAGACAACATTTGTGGTGAACTCTTTGCTACTTTTAACAAGTTTAGGGGTAGTATTGCCACAGGGGTAACTGTCATTATTGTCTTATTAAGCTCCATGGCTATCAATTGATCTTTGAGCTGTGTCTACACAATTGACAAGCTCCAAGTACCTAGAGATACTACACCAGAACCATTCTTAGCAGTAGTAGTTCTACATAACGCTAAGATCTTGCTTTATTATTTCTTTATTTTAAAATGAAATAATGCACTCTGCTAGAGCATATCTCTATTGGGGAAATCAGCCAACAAGAAAAAATGATCATGTCTCTCTCTTACTGTTTGGCAGCTGTACTATGCCCAAGGAGATATTTTGGTGGTAAAAGTAACTGCCTTGCTGTATCTATAAGCTATGAACATGGGAACATTATGTTTCTAATCATAAAATTTGAAAAGCCAGTCTTATCTCCACAACTGTGCTCTGGATATTTTCTAATAGGAGGATAGAAGGATAAGAGGGAATGCATTTCCTAAGAATAAAACTGTAATTACTGAATGTTGGTGAGGTGAGAGGGGGTGCAGATACAGAACATTCTGTGAAGATAAATGTATTGCCTGTAGAATAGAACTTGGAAGAGGGATTATAGGGCTGGGCAGAGGAAGAAGAAGTAAAGAGGGAGGTGGGAACCCCAAAACATCTACTTTGGATAGAATTAGGAGCAGCAAACTAATTGGAAGAGGAAATTTTAGAGGACTGGTTTTGAAACTACAATTATGTAGCAGAGATATGTCTTTACTTTAAATGAATTTAATCTGGAGCAATTTTGGAGAGGGTTTCGAGAGATTATGGGAAAGCTAAACTTCATTAAGTCCTTTTTGATGTCAGCACTAGGGATGAGGGGAGAAGGCATGAAAGCATAAACACAATCTACAACAGGATATGTTATACATTCAGCAGTTATGATGGAGCAAATGATAAAGTTAACAAATGTAAAACAAGACAATCACCTAGACTGGATAGCAGGTCATTACCTGTAAAGGTAACAGAATGTTAAATCTATTTAGAAGGATTGGCATGGGCTCCACTCTTCATTCTTGAAGTGTGCTTATGCTTAGGCAGTGTTCTTTAAGAACATCCAAGTAAAAATAGCAGTTCAGTAAATATCTCCTGAACAGATCTACATGTCCCTATTATCACAAAAGCCCCATTCATGCAGCACTTAGTATAATTATAATTGGCCTGTTACAAACCTGTATCTTCCTGTGGAGATTACAAACTTTACAAAAGCATGGACTGTTTCTACCCTCATATAATTAGAAATAATAATAACTAACATTAACTCATCACTTATTTTTTGTCAGGTAGTATTTAATCTCCTCAACAAGCTACAAAGTATGTATTCTTTCATGGATGCATACAATTTCATTTTTTGAGGATCCAATTGGGTTGATCTGTGTGCCAGACACTGGAACCAGATCAGCGAGCAATGCACACACCGGTCCAGCCTTCACAAATCTTGCCTCCTAGTAGAGGAAATAGGCTCTGCACAACAACCAATCACACCTCCTAAACCCCAAATAAGTAAATAAAATAATTAAATTATAACAAATAATGTATTTTTCAGGATAAGTAAGGTCAGAGAGAATATTTGGATAATAAGGGAGATGGGAACAGGCTACAGTAAGATTCCATAAAGAGGTGTCATTTGAGTAAATATGAAAACAAGGCTGTCATGTAACAGCATGAAGGACTAAAGTGGATAGGTGCTTGGCTTGTTTGAAAATCAGAAAATGAACCACCCTGAAGTAAGTAAATAAGAGGTTGGAATGAGTTTAGATGGGTAGGGAGGAGTCCGGTAATTTAGGTATTGGCTTTAGACTATTGTAAGTAGCTCGGATTTTATTCTATGGGCAGTAAAAAGCAGTGACATGTTCATCTTCATTTAATCAATTAAGAATTTATAAAGTGAGGCTTGATGATACTAATTAACATGTTTAGGGTTACTCAACTAGTAGACAATGAAGCTAGGACATGAACCCCCATCAGTCTGATTCCAAAGACATTAGTTTTTTACCCTAATTCTTAATAGAGTGCTCAGTACATAGCACAGTATCCATCATCATTATTACCACAACTACCACCATGATAATTACCACTGTCATTATTATTTTAAAGATGAGGAAGTCACCCTGGCTGGTGGCAGAGAGGATTGGCACTGGTCTGTGAACCCAAAGGTCACTGGTTCGATTCCCAGCCAGGGCACATAACTAGGTTGCAAGCCAGGTCTCCAGCCAGGTCTGTAGTTGGAGGCAGGTGAAAGGTAATCATACATGGATGTCTCTCTCCCTTTCTTCCTCCTTCCCTGCCCTTCTCTCTGAAAATAATGAATAAAATCTTTATTTTTTAAAAGATGAAGAAGTCAAGACCTTTAGATACTAAAGAACTTGCTAATGTAGAAGCCAGTAAGGAAAAAAGGGAGCGTTTGAATGCACGTTCTCTAATTCCAGAGCCAAGGTATTTGACCCCAAAATCTACACTATTTCCAGATAAATAAACTGCACTTGGCTATGAGAGGAGCTGAAAATAAGGTAGCAACTTTACCTTTAAATATTTTAAAAATTAAGATAAAGTAGACAGAGATTACAGATTAGTAAAATGTTCAAATAACTATAGTACAAAGTAGGATTTTTTCTTCATATATATATATATATATTCATATGAAATATATATTGTCCTCCTGATATCTCTGTCCCTATACCAAATTGAAGGCAATAGAATTTTTTTTTTTTTAATATCACATATCACATCTGTTTTGTAACTAACAAAGGTTTCATGGAAGGGCCATGAAAACAGAAGAGAATTTTTGACAGATGAAAATTTCAAGAGCCTTTTATGAAAACTTTTGAGTCTTTACTGACCCCCTTATTTAAAGTTGTCCTCTGCTCCCCATCTCCCTCATCATCACATTACATTGGAATTTTGACATTGAGAAGGAACAATCTAGACAATGAAAACAGTAAAAAGGAGGCACAGAAGTGGAAGAGTTTAAATGCAATTCACAAAATAGTCAATGGCTCAATTTGAGGTTAAAAAAAAAAAGATTCATATGGGAGGGGGAAAGACAATCTTGGGGAAAATTTTTGCAGCTACATTTTGAGGAAACATGTGTTGTAGTAAGCATACCTGTTCTTCATAGAATATTGCCTGATAAACTTCAGTTTATCTTTGAACAAAGAGTTAAGGAATAAGAGAATTTATGTATCTGATAAGATCTAGATTCTTAAGAGGTTTATCTTTGAAGTAAAGAAGTGTATTAAGTGTTTAAGATTCCCTTCTGTTTTATATTAGCTCCAAGAGAGAAGAAAAGATAATGTCTTTGTTACCATGTGAATAATACAGCACTCAAAACAGTGCCTTCCACAGGGAGGTACTCAATAAGAATTTGCTTCAGCCAAAAATTCATGATTGTTTGTTAGAAATGATATTTTAACCCCTTCACTCAATGTGACACTCAAGAGGGCAGTATCATCCACAAAGAGTGCTTTTAAAAGTATGGAAATGTTTTTGGTAACCATAACAAATAGGAGACAATTGATGGTATTTAACGTATGAGACCAAAAATGCATAGGACCATCTTGTGTGATATACAATTGACCCATATCCCATAGAACTTCGGAATGTCATCAAATATAATTATGAGTTGTATGCTGAACTTCATTTTACAAATGAATACAAATAAGATGTACACCATTTTATTATAATCTGAGGGAGCTTAGAAGTCAATTCTTTCCCTACTAACTCAGGTTTGGCCGAGACCTTAATTTACAGCCTTATGAGACATCCTTACCAGAAGACCCAACAATGCCCATGCCAGATCCCAGACCCATGAAAGCAAAGCAATAATAAATGTTTTTTGAAACCACTAAGTTTGTAGTAATTGGTTATGCAGCAAGAGAACACTAAAATAGGTTAAGTAAGTTCTCTGATTTGTACAAGGACAAAGTGATGGATGTGAAAAATCAAACACAGGCCTGTTTCCAATGCCAGTGCTTTTTCAATTATCAGATACTTTAAGTTTGGGACAAGGGAGGTTAAGCTAGCTCATGTTGAATAGTTTCAAGGTACTAATTAAACTAAAAGAGGAGTCAATATGCCAAGAGTGATATGGAACATAGGTTGTGGTACCCAGTAAAATGGTCTAGACTGAAGGTTCAGACTTTGGAGTCTCTAATATAAATGGTTATATTAGAGAGCATGAATGACATCACCAAGAATGGTAAAATTGTGAAGAAGATGTAGAGTGAATATTTAAGGGATCAACAGGTGTGAAATCAAGGAAATTAATTCACATAATTAAGAGGGAAACTAAAATAATGGCACCTTGGAAGTGAAAGGAAGACACAAGTAGAAGTCAGCATTTCATGCCACAGAGGCAGCAGATAGAGTTGAAAATGCCTTGTTAGATTTTAACTATTAGGAAACACTAGGGAAAGCAATTTGACTGAAGGCATGTAAGTCGACAAGTTGGTCCTGGAAATCTTCACGCATCTTTGATCAGCATACTGAGCAGGGTTTAGAATGATGCACTGTGCACTACTGTGACACTCCACACAGACTAACATAGATCAATTCATTTCCATTTAGCTCCACAAACATTTACTGAACATCTATAAGTCAAATAGACTGAGTACAGTTGTGCAGATTCACTTAACTACAACTCATTCCACTCACATTTTTCCAGCTTAGTGACAACAGTATGGAAGCACTTTATCAAATCTTTTGCTGAGCTCAAGACAAAATATGTGTAAGTATTTCCCCTGATCTATAGTTCTGCAGCCAATCTCTCCCATGTGGATTCCAGGAGCCTGCAGAAGTTTCATATATAAAATCCTAATTACTGCTCATACCTGAGTACACCTACAATACAAAGCAATTAGCAGAATTATGTCAATTGCAAAACTGTATCCATTTTGTTAATTTTACAGTAGTCCCTGTTTTTTTTTTTTTTTTTTTTTCTTCTCTCAGATACATGCCCTGGTTTCTTAAAATCTGTTTTAATAACAGCAATATAAGTTTTACAATTGACCATAGCCATATTATTTCTGCTTATGTATTTTTTAACCTGTTTTGGAAAATTGCCATTTTATAGGCTGCTGTTAGGAGCCTGAAGCAATGTATGAACCCACAGTTTTTAAAAGTTATGCCTGAAAGCCAATAAAGTTAGTCCACAAAACTGAAAGTAATGGTCACTGATAAGAAACACAGTATTAGACAAAAATAGTTATGAAATCTAAGACAAATTTAAAGTATAATCATACTGAAAACTGACCTCAAACCCGAAAACTGACCTCAAACACAGAAGTTACTACTGACTATATCTGCTCACATTAGAAATGTTTCAGTTAAAAATCAGTATGAAAATTAAAATCAATGCATGATTTAATACCAACATAGAAAGAGAATAAATGCAAGTAATTACAAATTTGGCAAAAATTTTTAAGAGTACTTAAAACAGCCTTGCCTAGTGGCTCAGTTGTTTGGAGCATAGTTTCCTACACCAAAAGGTTGCAAGTTCAATTCCCTATCACGGCACATACTTAAGTTGCGAGTTTGATCCCCATTTGGGGTGCATATGGGAGACAACCAATCAATGTTTCTCTCTCACATTAGGGTCTCTTCTTTTCTTTTCCTTAGCCTTCTTCTCCTCCTCCTCCTTCTTCTTTTCTCTCTCTCTTTCTGGAAATCAATCAATATATTTTCGGTTAAGGATAAAAGAACAGTACTTAAAACACATCAACCAAACATGTGCCAAATAAAAACTGCATTTACAGTATTTGTTTTGCTCACTGCTGTGCCTCAGTCATCCAGAACTATGCCTGGCATGTAATAATGTTCAAAAAGTTTAACAACAAACATGGTGCTGGCAGCTCATAAGAAGTGGGAGGTTTGGAAAGGAACACTCACTGCTGCGGAGGATCTTCCAAGTGAACTACTCAGGAAGGTATCAAAAGTTTTCACTTTCTCACTCTGTGCCAGAGGAGGCTTCCCGGAGAAAAGGAGGACACCATACATATGAAATCAGATGATGCATCTAAAACATTTGGCACTGCGATTGGCATCTAATCAAGGTGCAACCATGTTGGCCATCATTTTTGTTCTATTAATGGAAGTAGCTTGAGGGCAAGTCATTCCATATGAGGGGCTACTTTCCCTGCAGAGGGCAGCTAACGGCTAGGAAAGGGGCATGCCTTAGTTCATTCCAGCTGCCATAACAAGACGCCATAGACTGAATGGCTTAAACAGGAATGTGTTTGTCACAATTCAGAAGGCTGAGAAGCCCAAGACAAGGGTGCCAGCAGATCAAGCATCTGGTGAGGATCCCTCCCTGGTTTACAGATGGCTACTCTCTCCTTGTATCCTCACATGATGAAGAACAGACAGAGGAAGCAAGTTCTCTCCAGTCTCTCCTCATAAAGACACTAATGCTGTCATGAGGGCTCTAGCCTTAGGATTTATGACCTCCATCCCCAACTTTGCAATGAAGACTATAATTTCACCACATGAACCAGGCCGGGAAGGGCAGGGAGGACATAAACATTCAGTTCATAACAGGGCTAGTCATGCACCCTCCTTAAAATGCTCCCCATGCTGTGTCCTATTTCCAACAGGTCTCTGGGTCGCCTCTGGACTGATGACTGGCTGCCATTGCGCTCTCCCATGCCTGATGGACTGTGGAGGAAGGTCTGAATTTTCTCCGAGAACGATAAAGTTTATCACTGAGTAGTCATGCTGGTACCCGAAGGAGAGAATTCCTATGAAAAGGACCACTATGTTGTGAAAAACTCAAGAATCAAAAGACTTAGTGACATAAATTACAGCACTCACCACCCCCTGAGTCTTAGAGGCTTTGTCAGACCAGAAGTAATCAATGTCCTTAAGGCTGAATTCAAATGCAGTGCCCCCACGAATATGAGATTTCAGTTTAAAAACAATTCTTCCTCCAATTCTTTTTTCAGTGCCTTCTTAGCATGACATTCTCTTTGGTTCACATTCCTTCTATAGTTCTGGCTTCCTGAACTCTTGCTCCATTCCGCACCCTGGTGTTTGTATTTACTATTTGTCTTTCAGTCATTATATATGTATTGCTCCTCATTGTGTTTGATCCTCACAACAATGAAAAGAGGTAAATGTATTATCATCCTTATTTGCAGAAGTAAAAAACAAGGCTTGGAGTTGTTCAAGTTGGCATAGCTCCTAAGTGGTAGAGCTGCAAATGCAGGCGGTTTGATTCTAGAAGCCAAGCACAGGGGGTTGCTGCAAACCATTGTAAGGAATACTTGGATTAGTGGCCTAAGTAGAATTCATATGTTTTAATGAAAATCTGAGTTGCATGTGATTTTAAGATACCCCATTGTTGAAAATTTTCTATGATGGATTTGGAAAGAAAACATTGCTGTTAGAAGGTACTAAAGTTACAGTCACAGCAGCTTTTTCTCTGACAAGATTAAGAAAACAAGCTGGCATGGCATATATTCTGCTTATTTATTAAAGTTTTTAAATAGTGCCTGCACCTTTTGTCTTTGCCTTTCATAGTAGCTGCATCATCACACAATTTGCTGCTAATGTTTTTCAGTTGTTAGTTTCCATCTTCCATACCTGTTTCTTTCTTTCTTTCTTTCTTTTTTAATTTAAACTCAAATATCTGGGTGGTTTTCAGTAGGCCAAAAAAAAAAATTTTTTTTTAATTACTCATTGGGTTTTTTGTTAAAATTGTAAGGCACAGTAATCACTAATTAATTGGTAGTTTTCCAGTTTATAAGTTAGAAAAATTAATTAATATTTGGCGACTCTTTTTGTTCAATTTTGTCTACCACTTTATTTTGTACACGCTTTCCCAATATTACATTAGTTCTTACATTTTCCATTTATTTTTTTATTTTTATATTTTTCCCAGCTGTTCATGAAAAAATGGATCAAAGTTATGAATTAAAAGAAACACAGCCTTTACTATGATCTCTGAAGGGCAAATGTCTTTCACTTAAAAATGTAACAATCCTAATTACTTTTGTTACGCTCTTCAAAATAATATCAAATGTTTCTTTCTTCCTTATCTGTTATTTAAGATATTAATGTAGAAGCACTTGTAATTGATTTCTTGTTCTCCCAGAGTCTTCGTGACTTTTAAGGGTCCTCATTATACCAGGTCTGAAAACTTGTCTGTTGTAAGTAATGACTGTCTTGTTAAAAACAGCTTAAACAAAACGATAGATACAACCTTTTAGTCTTGGAATAGACAAGCCAGGATCTAAAATAATTTAATCACTTTATTGTATTTTCAGAATACTCAAGTTACATTATTTTCTATTTTATGTTCTGTTTAATCATCTGTAAAATTACTTGAAACAATTTCAAAACAAACAATTGTTATTAAAGCATCGAGTAAAATTATTTTTCATTGAAGCAGTCCATAATGAAAGATTATAATATTGATTGAACTTGATGACTTCATAAAGACAAGTTACTGCTGGTCTTTGTAATCATAAAACTCTTAGTTCTTAGACTTATTTCCTACCCTTAGATTTATGCTAGTCTCTTAAATCACTCCCTTTCTTGTCTAAGGTAACCCATGTAAGTCTCCACTCATTTTTACTATCTTCCACTAACTCTATAAAGGATGAACCACAGAGGAGGCTTAAACCTACAGGTCTCAAAAAACACACCAGGGATGTGCAAACTCCCCACACATTAGGATCTTTCCACTAAAGGCAAAAAGAAAACTTGTTGGAACCAACTACCCATATTGCAAGAAAAAACATTCACATTCATTCTCAGTGGTAATACAGTATCAATCCTTAAAGAACTGCTTATCCCCCCTAGAATTACGTAAATCACATAAATATGTGGAGCTGAGCATATTCCTCTTAAAAGCTCTATTAGATTTTTTTAAAGTGTTTTGTGATCACAGTTCTAATAGGAACCTTGTGAAATTTTTAGCCATGGGATCCTTACTCTCCAGAGAAAGGAAACTATTGTCTTATTTAATCATCACAGCTACTCAAAGTAGATATATTTTTTACCTTTACCTTTTATTTGAAAAAAACTAAGGCTTAAAAAAAATAAAAATAAATAAAAAAATAAACTTTACATGGTCATACAACTTGTAAGTAGCAGAGGAAGTAATAAAATCCAGAACTATCTAACTTTAAACTTTATACTTCAATACAGTGATGTACGAGGATACTTTGTAGTAACCCATGAAAGCCAGTTGTTAGTAGAACTCTTCTGAGTTGGTTGTTAAATATGCCCATTAGTAAAAGGGAATTATATAAATTTACACTTAAATAAATTATTTTAAAATAAAGGTAATAAGTAGTCAAAACATTACTCCCTTATTCTTTAACTACTTTATTATCAATGCTCTTGAGTATATGAATCCTGAAAGTATCGAGCCAATGTGTCAACATAATTAAAACAGTTTGTGCTCGATACTTTTGAGACAGAGCTTCATATGTATGTCTAAGTCTTATCACATCTTCATGGTAGAAACACTATATAATGGTGGGCTACTGCACATCCTCCAAACCCATGTTTAATGAAGTCATGCTCCTAATTTGAAAGTGGCCTTGATAGAAGTACTCTCACCATGGAAAGTAGCAGAGCTCTTTCTACTGCTCCTCAACCCTACTCCCCATCCCCACCATGGCTGCTTGTTAAGTATTTATGATTCCACTATGATCTGAACTGTTACACTACTCTACCCTTAAACAGTGATTATTTCTCTCTAAGAAAAAGTTACAATGCAATCTATGTGTCAGAAAATTGGTCTTTCACTGCCATGTAATTGTGTACCCCTTTAATCTAAAAATGTCACATATCCTTAAATAGTCCACATGTTGTGGAGTAGGATAGGTAAACATTCTACATCTCACAATACTAGACAAAGAAAAAAAAAAAAATTCAATACCCTCAGACTCCTAGTTGCCCAATACATTAAATGTATCACTTATTTAACAAGTATCAGTGAAATGGTAGATCGTTGTCCCTCTTAAATGACCTTTCTGAAAAAGGAAGAAATCTAATATTTGGAAAAGAAAATGAAAAATACAAAATATAGAACTTCTTGTTTAGACTACAGACAGCAAAAGAGACAGAAAATAATTTTAAATCAATTCTCTGTCTTCAGAAAATTTAGATTTGAAGTAAGATGTAACAGTAGAATTGTAAATTTAGTCATAAAAGTCTGAAGAGCCAAAATCTTCATTCTCAATTCCCATTTGAACTTAACAGAATTTATTTTTGCAAAGTTAAGTCATGGTAATATGTGCCAAGTGAAATAAAAATGAATTATCCTCTTCTATTAATGCTACACAGCACTGTTGTTTAAAGATATTTATGAAATTATTACAAATTTTAAGGACTTGATATATATGAAATACTGCAAGAGCCAAGTATTCAGTAATATATTTGTTTTCTTCAAAATCACAAGTTTCCAGCAAACCACAGGTAAATATGAAAAGCAAAAGATAATAAAAATTAGAAAATTGCTTCATTAAGAGTAAATCTTTGACACAGTTCCTTATTCTCCAATAAAGAGTGGCTACAAAGCATAAAATAACAACTCTGAAACTGTAATTTTAGCGAAGGTTGTTTTTTAAATTGGCCTTATTGGATGACAGCTCCAATTCTAAAAGTTTCACAGAACCATAAAATTAGGAATGCTGTCAGGAGGAATCATTTAGTTTACCTCATTAGGCAGGAATACGTCCATACTAGTACTTCCCAGAGTTCCAGGAGATGGAAGTAAATATTACATGAAAAAAGGATTAATCAAAAAGGCTGTATTTTTTTTTTTTCTTTTCTTTCTTTTTTTAAATAATTCCTCTTCATACAGGAACCCTCCTTAGCTTCTGGGAACCACTCTCTCCCCTTGGATTTTTAGGTTTTAAGAAGGTAAAATCCAGTTTAACTAGCTATGGGGTATTGTACTACCTACTACCTTCATTGATGCTCGTAAAGCAGTTACAACCCTCATAAAGGTAATTAAACTCTTCTAAAGTTACCCAGTTTAATGTATCAACTTTTTTCTGCAAGGCTCCTGACTGATAAACACATCGTCACCATTTCCTCACTCTTTACTTTTTGGATAAAAAATACTCCAGACCATGAAAGTCGGGCTAATACACTAGATGATTTAAAGATTAAACAAAATCCCAAGGCTTCAACGCTCCTGGAAGCTAAACAAGCAAGCTGAGGGTGTCTGTTAATAAGTGATCTTTGCCGATGGGAAAATAAAAACTGAACAGCTTCCCAATCCAGGCAGTGTTAGACTCTGCATTGGAATGGAGGCTGGAAAATGTCCAGAAATAGCCTCAGTTTCTGGCATCTCCCAGGAAATAGCAACAGAGAGTTCTGATTTGCAAAGAGCTTGGTCATTTCTTGTGGCTGACATCACACCAGTCAGCATTGTCTCTCTTTGTCCCTTTCCCATTGTATGGAATCCTATCAAGTTTAGGGACAGGAAAATAATATATCTGTACAAACGTTTTCTGTTTACACAATGAATTTTTTATTTTTATTTTTTTATTTTATTATTATTTTTTTCAATGTATGGTTGCTTTTCACCTGCCTCCAGCTATGGACCTGGCTGGAGACCTGGCTTGCAACCTGGTTATGTGCCATGGCTGGGAACCAAACCTGCCACCTTTGAGTTCACAGGACAGCACCATTCCACTGAGCCACCAGCCAGGGCCTACACAATGAATTTTTTAACTTAAAAATCAAGAATTGCTTCTTAGAGTCTCTTACTTTTATCACTCCAGGACCAATGGGAAGGATCTCAAAATATAGGGGAAGAAACAATACACAAAATGAAAGGAAACTCATCAGTATGTCCCCAAATTTATTTTCTTGTCACAAAAATGTTAATGGGTTCTATTTCAGATTGGAGAAACCAGTACCCATGTTGACTTCTCCTTTCCTCCCAAAAATCCCCTTGAAAGAATGCCATAAAGTTGTGAAATGAACAAATGTATAAAGGCACTGAGAATATAATGGTAAGCTAAAGAATTTAAAATACCTGAAATACCAAAGGCAAGTAAAATTAAATTAAATAAGAAACCATGACTGAGGGATCCAGAACTCAGGATATGCCCAAGAAAAAAATTGCAACAGAGCTGGGAACTCTTCTCACAAAAAAACGAAACCTCTCTCTGAATTTATAGGTAGACATACCAAGAATAAGAAAAATAAAGCTAACAGAAAAAAAAGCAGCAAACTGGCAACTGCAAGACATACACCTCAGGAAGGCCTAAAGCCTAACCCTGCCAGTAGGGCGACAAGCCTAAATTTTACCTTTAATCTCTCCAGCCTTGCAATAGCACTGAGGAATGCCTTGGGAATGTACCAACAACAGTCATCTCAAATGTTAGGCAGATGGGCACACAGCACACATATCTAAAGAGAGTGTCCTAAGACACCGAGGTATAAAACCACTGGGGATATCAAGTCTAGTGCCCTGAAGAGTTATCACCTAAACCAAGTAGTTTAATTAGTAGTCAGCAATTTATTGAGGACTTAAGTGTAAGAAGGTCTTACTCATCCAAGTGTTGCTGTTTGCTGAGCCAGTTTGTGTGCTGAAACGTGGTCTTTATATGCTTAAAGGAATTGTATATTTTGACTCGTGTGTGAACAATGTCCTGTCGATCATATCACCATCCTCTTTTGACTAATTGTAGATTGGTGTCAAGAGTGGGATTTAGCCCTGGCTGGTGGTTTAGTGGATTGAGCACCAGCCTGCAAACCCACAGGTCATTGGTTTGATCCCCAATCAGGACACATAAGCAGGTTGCAAGCCAGATCTCCAGCCAGGTCTGTAGCTGGAGGCAGGTGAAAGGCAACCATATATTGATGTTTCTCTCCCTTTCTTCCTCCCTCCCTGCCATTCTCTGAAAATAATGAATAAAATCTTAAAAAAAAAAAAAAAAAAAGAGTGGGATTCTCACAAACACACACACACACGCACACTAAAATAAATAAAAAATATCATATCACATTCATAGGCAGTGTAATATAGTGGTTATAAGAACAAGCTCTAGTCCCCAATGGCCTTAATACAAATCTTATCTCTTACACTTACAAAATATGTAATATTAACCTTTCAAACTTCAGTTTTCTCACCTCCAAAATGGAGACAACACTTCAAATACACTTTAGGTCCTTATGAAATTTCCGTGAGTTAATACATATAAAATTCCATGTACCTGTCATATAACAATATTTTAAATTATCATTTTATTAAAGCTATTTTGAAATAGGGTCTATAAACATTTTCTGTAAAAGGCTAGATAGTACATATTTTAAGCCAAATATAACTCTTGTATATTCTTCTGTGATTGTGGATGTTTACATCTCTTAAAAAATGTAAAATCCATGTTTAGCTCACAGGCCATACAGAGCCAGGGTATATGCCAAACTTGACTTACTGTCTGTAATTTGCTAACTCTTGTTTGTTTTAAGATTTTATTTATTATTTTTCAGAGAGAGGAGAAAGGAGAGAGGCAGAGAGGAAGAGAGACATCAATTTATGGTTGTCTTTCACCTGCCTCCAGCTATGGAGCTGGCTGGAGACCTGGCTTGCAACCTGGTTATGTTGCCCTGGCTGGGAATCAAACCAGTGACCTTTGGGTTCTCAGACTGGCACTTTATCCACTGCACCACCAGCCAGGGCTTGCTAACCCTTGTTTTAAAAGTTTTTCACTTTCTTTTGTAGGAAGGAACATCCACCCCATTTCTATTAAGAAATGGCAACCTTATACTCTAAACCTAAATCACCTGTTTTAAAATGGATGAAAAGATTTTTAAAAAATTATTTACCCCAAATTTCAATGTCAGCCTCTCCTTCTTATCTCAGTAAGACCCAGTCTAAGAGTCATCTCCTTTAAACAAATTATGTCTATGAGAATAAATTATTTATCCTCTTTGATAAATTATGTTAATATTACAATTCAGTATTGTTAGGAACCATGTATCATCCTGGAAATGAACTTACAGATGTCCGTTTTTCAGACATGTCTATCCAAATATTTTCCTACTTAGAGCTAACTGGCGGGATTATCAAATGGATAATATTGAGCACTGGAAAATATATGAGGAAATTTCAGAAATAGATGAAAGTTAAGAAAATAGCAGAATTTCCAGCATTAGGAATATGGGAGAAGAGTGAGCAGGGAAAACAGCCACATGCTGAGAACTGGTACAACAGAACTGCACAAACTGTCCCAGAAGACTGGAAGTAAGGCCAGGAGTGTTTTGTGGAAATGACATTTGAATGAATTGGGTACAGGACTTCAAAAGGCCCTCAGAAAGGCAGTATCACTTTAAGGGAGTTCTGATGCTAACTGAACATAGAAAATGAGAGATTATAGTTTTACAGGGTATCTGATGGATAAGAGCCAACTGTCAGCATTTAATTTCCTGAGAATATTTTTGGTGGTGAAGAAGCTAAAATAAACCACAGAATAGTTTAATGTCTGGTCAGCCTGTCAAGATTTTGGCAAAGCCATTTTCTACATTTGTAGATAGGGCTAAATTTACCAAATTGTAAGAATAAGGTATGGGCATTTATCTTGAGAGGATCATGTAATAAACACAGATTACCAGTTTGGGAGTACGGGCATACATTGAGATATATATATATATATATATATATATATATAGTTCATATGTATAAATTAAACATCCTGTTGCTAAAAGTTGATAAATTCTGTTTTTCCTTATGTGAAACTGCAAAGTACTAGAAATGGACCAAAAAAATCAGGACAGTTGTAACAGCACAATCAATAAAACTAATTAAACAAGAAAACATTCTAATTTTAGCACTTATTTAGCTATACTATCTGACAGTGTCTAACTGAATAATTAGACTGATACAAGTGAGCTAATAAACATTTGTATATATCTTCTGTATTTCAATAACAAAGCTATCTGAAATAAAAGTTATATATTTATGAAAGTACCCATGGAAATAAAAAGTTAAAGGTTATTTTTTAGGCAAATATCTCCAAGACATTTTTTTATTGCTAGTTCCACTTGAAATATTAGATGTCTTCTACATGTGTGTTATTATTTCTTAGGAAAGAGGATAGAAATTCTTTTACTTCTCAAGACAGCTTGTCCTCTAAATTGTTAATAAGGTGATTTGTTTGTATAAGCAGTTCTAGGGTACTTGAGGCAGGGGGTAAAATAGAGTAAGGTTCCTAAATATAGGTGACAAACCTGGTATAACAATAAGTTACATCAAAACTACCAGGAAAAGAAGAAATTCAATTAAAAAAATCTTGTTTTAGGGATAAAAGAGAAACTTAATTACATCATAAAATTATCTTTTCTTTAAAACAAAAAGAAATTACACTTTTTTCTGTGTAACTCAAATGGCTTCATTGGCATGCTGCATCCCCAATTCTCATATAAAATGGTAAAATCCCTACTTCTGGCCCCTAGAGTTTATCTTTATTGCTCTTTTTTAATGAAAGGAAGTAGAACCCTTTGGGTGGTGTGGCATATTAAAAGTACTAGAATCCAGGATGAGACTGAAGCATGTTACTGAAATTAAAAAACAAAGACTTTTTCTTTTTTTGGATCTTCCTATATACTACTTAGATGTCTATTTCTATGTACACACATATAAAAATGTATAGTTATAAATAGGTAAATAAAATATAACTATTACTTACAATAGAAGTCAAGTCCACATTATATAACAGAGGGAAAGCATGGGTACTTTCTTGTACCTGCCTTATCACAGACATGCAGTAAGGATCTTATTTAACAGAAAATACCATGGCAAGTATCATCAATGGTTGGCATAGGGAAATCCTCTTTCCCCAGATGACTAATATCCATTCATCTAATTATCCTTTGTCTTATTACAAAGAAGTGGAAGGTGTGTTCTCTGGGCATTATCAGCATGCCCTTCTTCTCTATTCCTTTCAACTCCACAAACTTCCTGCTTTTCTGGGACCCATGCACAATTTTGTGGTCTTTGGTATGTCCTTAAATACATTTTTGGCCTCCTTTAGATGTTCTTAAAACTCACACACAGAACACCCATAACTTTGCCCACTAGAAAGGTGAAAAACTCTTAGTTATTATTTCCATGGGCTAGTAAAGTGGTTTTCAGGGTTTGTTTGTTTTTCTTTTTTTTTTTTTGGGGGGGGTCATTATTTAATTTATTAGTATCATTGTTATTTTTAATCATCACCTGAGGACTTTTTTTTTTTCATTATTTATAAAGAAAGAAAGGGAACCCTGGCTGGTTGCACAGTGGATAAGGTGCTGGCCTAAGAACCCAAAGGTCACTGGTTGGATTTCCAGTCAGGGCACATAACCAGATTGCAAGCCAGGTCTCCAGCCAGGTCCATGGCTGGAGGCAGGTGAAAGGCAACCATACATTGATGTTTCTCTCCCTTTCTATCTCTCTCCCTTCCTCTCTCCCTGGAAATAATAAATAAAATCCTTAATTTAAAAGAGAGAGAGAGAGAGAAAGAGAAAGGGAGAGAGAAACATTGATGTGGGAAACATCAATTAGTTGCCTCCCGTATGTGCCCAGACCAGGGACCATACTTGCCCAGAGTTGGAGAATTGAACCCCCAACCCTTCAGCCACAAGACACACTCTAACCAGCTGAGCCACACTGGCCAGGGTAGGTTTGTAGGATTTATGTGATATAAATGTTTCCACCATGGCTACTTCCAAGCTGCCAACAGCTTAACATCTGTCTCACAAAATTTTTAAGCAATTGACAAGCATATCTCCTGAATGTGAGTTAACATCATTCAACATGCAATGGCCCTACTTTCTTCATTTTGCCTTATTCCAGTCTTTCTCTATGGATATTTGCCCGCAAAAAAAAGTCGCCTATGGTTGCCTTGGAAAATTAATCTCTATAAATTCACAGGTCTCACTCTTTGCCACTCCTTAAATTCTATTGTTTGTGGACACACCCAGTGTTGATAACAGAGGCTGAAATCATCAACCTGGTATATCCTACTTGCTTATAAAATGTTTACACATTATGTATGCAAGTATTGATAAAAAATGAAAAGAGAGGAAAGAGAAGAGAAAAGAAGACAAGGGAAAAGGAGAGAAGGAAAGAGAAAAGGACATATTATTCTCCCCTGTCTTTTTAAACCTATTGTTTGCCTTGTATTATAGTCATTCTTGCACATGTACTACTATTTTCCCCATTAAAAATACTTAAAATGTGGTTTAATTACCAGCCAGGGCACATAACCAGGTTGCAAGCCAGGTCTCCAGACAAGTCCATAGCTGGAGGCAGGTGAAAGGCAACCATACATTGATGCCTCTCTCTCTCTCTCTCTGCCTCTTTCCCTTCCCCTCTCTCTTAAAAGTAATAATTAAACTTTTTTTAAAAAAATTAAAAATACCTAAAATGCTTAACCTGCATATTATTCACTCCAGTGTCTCCTATGACATCCAGCTCCATTCTTAGCTTACAATGAGCCTTCAATGAATATCTGTTGGGAAAAACAGTGGAATAAGTGAGTAAAACAACAAGAAAAATGAGTAACTAGGAAAAGTTTGTTTTACTCTCAAGCCACATAAATAAGTATTCAAGTAGTTGGCATTCTGATTTCTAAATTTCATTTTGTTTGCCACCAATTCACCAATGTGAAGTTGGCTTTGGTAGCCCGTCTTCAACAGGTTTTGACAAGAGGCAGACTTATTGCTTGTCCGTGTTCTTCCTGTGATTCAGAACACAGAACTGACTGCCTACTTTTCTGTTTAGGACCATTTTTGTTCTTCACTGAGATAACCACTCTTTACCAATTATAGATCTACTCTGTAGGAAGACTGGTGCTCAGTGTTACTTTTTTTCTTCCAAATGAAGAGGGCAGCCCCACAGCCTTGTTTAGCATAAGGTCACTTATGAGAATGCATTACAAAATTGGATTTTATTTATTGCTGTAGTTCCCTCTTATCTACAGAGGACACATTCCAAAACCCCAGAGGATGTCTGAAACTGCTGTTAATATTGAACCCTATCTATACTATGTTTTTTTCCTATACATGCTTATGATAAAGTTTAATTTATAAATTAGACACAATGAGAGATCAACAATAGTAACTAATAATAAAATGGAACAATTATAACTAAGTGCTGTAATAAAAGTTATGTGAATGTGGTCTCTTTCTCTCAAAATGACAGTGTACTATACTCACCTTTTCACTGAAAGGAAGCACTTTTTTTTAAAAGATATCTTTCTTTTATATTTACATAGATAGATAAGTTTTTAAAATATTACATTCTGCCCTGGCTGGTAGCACAATGGATAAGGTGCCGGCTAGTGAACCTGGTTCGATTCCCCAGCCAGGGCACATAACCAGGTTGCAGGCCAGGTCTCCAGCCAGGTCCATGGCTGGAGGCAGGTGAAAGGCAACCATACATTGATGTTTCTTTCCCTCTCTGCCTCTCTCCCTTCCTCTCTCTGGAAATAATAAATAAAATCTTTAAAATAAAATAAAACAAAATATTACATGCTGATACGTAGGTCTTCTGGTATACTGATCTATTTATCTTACTTAGTAACATTTAGAAATACATTTCCACAACAAAAAAGATTCTTTTTAATATGCTGCCTAATGGCATATACAGTTCTGTCATCTGAATGTACTATAATCCCCTCTATTTAGATATTAAGGGTATGAAAGGAAGCACTTTATGGTTTCTCTTTAGCATATTAAATCACCAGCATCACTCTTGCACTTGGAGCCATTATTAAGTGAAATAAGGATTATTTTACACTGTTTGTGCACAGTATTGCACAAACACTGCAATACTAAGACAGTTGATCTAATAACCAAGACAGCTACTAAGTGACTCACGTACAACGTGGATATAATGTCAAACAAAAGGATGATTTGTATCCAACATGGATTGAGCTCAATGGCCAGAGATTTCATCATGCTACTCAGAATGGCATGTAACTTAAATTTACAAAATTTTATTTCTGAAGTTTTCTATTTCATATTTTTGGACCATGATTGACTGCGGGTAACTGAACCTATAGAAAGTGAAATCATGGATAAAAGGGCTGCTGCACTCTTATCATCAAAGTGCCATTAAGCGCTGTCTACTGAAGATAACATCAATTAGTTCATGCAGATAGTTTAGTGCTTAGCTCTTTGAAATACTTTGAGCATTAAACTCAGACATTTAAATTTTATTAAGTAAAAATGAACTATTCCCTCAAAATAGGAAAAATAGACCAGTACAATTTTTTTTCCATTGTCATTGTTCACTTACTTTAGTAGGTATAAATCTTAACCAGGTGAGCAAGAAAAATCGCATTTATTATTATCTGTAAATCATCTAATTTCTATTCTGAGCACCAGATCCCAAAGTGTTAGTGAGAAATTCAGCCTCAGTTATTTGCAGGCTTTTTCCACCCCCAGGTTGGTATTGAGGTTCTTACATCTTACTACAGTCCAAGCATTAGAATGTGGCTCACTAGGCTTACGTCCACATTGGTAACAGCTCAATTTTGCTACAGTCACCTGCCCCCATCAAATCTGCCAGTGTGCCATTTCAGTGCCATGTTTTGGGCAGGGACTCTTTCACAAGACTAAGACCCTAAGTTTGGTACCTTACTTATCTAGTTCAACACCTGAGGATTTCCCCTGAAAGTCCTGCTCCAGGCAGGAAATGAGTGCCTCCTCTCTTCAAGAACCAGCAGATCTGTCTCCTCCTTCATATCTAGAGAAAGCTTTTGCCCTTCCCCTTTAGGGAATCTTCTGTCTTTCTTGGTTTCACACAGGGATATCAATTTCCTGTCTCTTCACATTCTATTATCTTCAGTGAGCAAACAGAAGCCTGGAGGAAGCTCTGGCAAAAAACCTTTCATGCAACAAGGAAATATGGAACTTGTTATCCACTCAAATGAAGAACAGAAGGGGGGGGGGCAGAATTCCAGGAGAAAAATGAACATTTCAAATTTTCAAATTAGTATCTCCAAAAATTTCATGTTAGCAAAATATCTATCAAACATTTTCCTTCTGCTTAGGAATCTATATTTAAGGATTTCATTTGTTCAACATAGGTGGCCTAGCTTGCCTATTCTTCATTCTCTTCCCTCAAAAAGTTAGCTTAAGGACATTTCTGTACTATCTATCTGATTGCTCTTTGCCCAACAAACATGCTGTTTAAGTAAAGTATAAATACCTAAGCAATGTAGCTTAAGCGATACCAGGAAGGTCCCATCCCCACTCACATATGATTGTTTTTATTTAACTGATCACTTTGATGCTACCCCTAGAGAACTCAACACTTTGGACTAAGGCATAGCTACAGGCTGCCTAAAAATCACCCATTGATCAGCTATTCATTCAATAAATGGGCTACAAAAAGAAATGGAGTAGCTGCGAGAGTATGTAACCAAAGAACTTCCCTGATGACGCAACATTTAGGCCAAAACTTAAAAAGTAAGTGAAGAGTAGAAGAGGGTTCTAAAACAAAGCATTGGACACAGCATGTCTGCAGTCCTTAAAATGGGAAGACCATTGTTTAGAATTAAAAATAAAAGATTCTGGTGGCTGAACTGTAGGTGTGAGACATTGTGCCTCAAAGTGAGACCACCAAAAAGCAAGCAGGGTCTAGAGTCTGCAGAGCTGTGTGAAGTGCAACAGAGATTTTGGTTTTTATCAAAAATACCCTGAAGTGTTTTAAGGAAGGCAATGAATGATCAGATTTCTACTTAAGAATTCTGGCTCCCATACAAAGAATGAATTGGAGGCAGGCAAAGATTAAATATGTAAATATGCCATTATCAGTGATTAGCATCCTAGCCTCTCAAATTCTTTCCAAGTAGCTGTTGATAAAAGAATGTGACAATTAAAGCCCTTCAGATGGAACTCCAGTCTAGGGGATGGGGCTTTGTTATCTGCCAACAAATTCACCTGGTAATGCCTTCTGTAATACTTCCAGTTACTCTATTGCAGGACACAGCCTAACTCTACTTTCATCATTCCTACTATCACCCCCCTCATTCAAGCTACTATGATTTTTCATCTCAATATTTTAAACATTCTACTGATGTATCTTCCATCATAGTCTTGCTTCCCTCCAATGCCTCAGATCACACTGCAGCATGAAAGAGCTTTTTAAACCAAAACATTTGCTTAGAGACTTCCAATGGCTTCACATTTCTTATAGACAAATTGCCAACTCCTCACTTACCTTTTTAGTCTTGCCTCACACACCTTCTCCTTTGTACTTCATTCACCTGTCACTCAAACTATTTAATATTTTTATTAGGGGCTGGACCAGCCGGGATGCTCGCCTCACTGGAGCACATTAGAAATATTGTACTACTAACTTGGGTTTCCAACTCTTTGTTTAACTAACAAAATTTATACTGATGTTGCTCCTGGAAAATAAAAATAGTCTCCTTGTCCTCCAGACAAAAATAAGCAAATACTTGATAAGTATTTCTGCAAAACATATTTTGAGTAATAGCTGAAAGTTGGCAGCAAGTTGAATTTATAAAACCAAATAATATGCGGCATAGTGCTATTTACTAGTGATGAGTAGTTTATTTTATTATCTAAATTTTGCATTTTTAATATAGCTCCCAAGGAGTTCTCTGGTTCAAAACACACACACAAACTGAAGAAAAAGAAAATACTAGAGAACATTTCACTGAATAATTCCACAACATTGACTCTGCCTTGACCCAGTTGAAATAAACTACTAAGTGAATGTGTTTTGCATATAATTTCTGTAGCACAAAATATAATAATAAATTTCTCCTTGTCTCCAAAGAAATAAATACTGAACAAATAGTTTTTTAAATGTCCATTTTCAGGTTTGACAAAGTGTTAGCCTGCCTGGTTTTGGGCATATTCCTGCAAGGGCCTGTGCTTTTTCATATAGCATTTCTTCCCCTCAAAACAAACCATGCTCCATGCTATTGTCTACTCAGTTTAAATAAAACTCCTTTCAGGGGCCTTCCCTGGCTCACAGTCTGAGGAAGATCCCTCTTTATGCTATTTTATCTTCCCATATTGCTCTTATCATTTTATTAGGTATCCATTCTATTTTGAGTATCTGTTCTAGATCTTAAACCTCTGAAATAGGATATCCTATATTTATTTTGTTAACTTACATATCCCAAGTGCCTAGACCAGGACCTATAACATAGAACAGCCCCAGTAAACGTTGAATAAACAAATGAACACATAAATAAGTAAATACACAAGTACAGGAGTAATCCATATTAAAATTTCTGGACTCCTTGCTTGAACTGCCCCTGTCACTTGTCATCATGGCCTCCAGTTGCCATGTTCTGCTTAAAGCTGTGTCCATGAATTGAATTAGTGACAAACCGAAAATTAACTACAGCGTCTGCCATACTCACTCAGGCACACAACAGGTTTAAACAATGGATATAGGAAAAGTAAATGCTAAGACACTAAATACCATGAATTGTCTCCATAATAATTTTGTTATAATTGAACATTCTCACATTTCTTCTGGTTTTCATTGGGAAATCTCCAATCATTGGCATATAGTGAACTAATGAAGTCCCAGCTCTGCAACCCCTAAAGAACTATAACTAGGGTAGTTCCAACAAATTCAAAGCTGTATAGACTATCAGACCAAGGTAGCTGCCTGGGAAATTACTGATGGACTATGAAGTAGGCAAAGTTTTCTCATAGCTGATTCAGTCACTCTAGAGTTGTGACACATATTTACTATATGCTAATACATTGAATTGTCTTTTATAAATATTATTTAATTTAAAACATATGAAAGCCTGACAAAGTAGGTACAGCTATATTACATCCATTCTACATATGAGAAAACTGAAGCCCAGGGAATTTAAATAAACTGTCCAAGTTCATCCAGATAGGAAATGGCAGAGACACAATTCTTACTGATTGAACCTAACTGATTTCAGTGTACAGCATATGTTGCTCCACTCCTACATACACCGCCCCCCACAGTCCACTTTTGCTGTAAATAATGTCTTTAAACAGAAAAGATAACTCTTTATGTTTATATCTAAAATTAATTCAAAATGATATGCAAGCATTCAGAAAAAAAAAAACTAAGAAAAGATTTTGAATACTTTTTATTAAGTACATAAAATAGAATTGCTGAAGGATTTTGCCACTATTTTAGAAAGAAATACACAAGAATTTGCCCAAATCATTATCATTCATTATTAAAGAATTTTGAACAACAACAATAAGATTAAATTGTTTTTAAAGAAAGAATTTAATGCTATGGTTAAGCACAACAGTTAATGAAGTATGGAAGATTCCATGGGGAAAAAGATCAGCATATTGGTTAAAGGAGAAATTAATTTAGAAGATGCTGAAAATGGTATCGATAAGTAGAAGGAAGTATTGTAATGATGGGGGTGGGGAAGAAAAAGATTGTGACTGCCCCCCACAAAAATTAGAATGACCCTTCTGCCTTGAGAACTTGGAGAAAAATGTAAGGGTATGTGTGTGTGGAGAGGATGAAGTGTGAAACATGTTCCATATTGATACAATAGCCATGAGAAACAAAGCCAGTGACAGTGACATTGATAAAGCTAACATTTATTGAGCATTTAGTATATGCCAGAATCTACATTAGACTCCCTATAGGCTCTACAGATTAAACTACAAGAGAGTTCAAAAAGAAATGAAGCCCTGGCTGGTGGCACAGTGGATAAAGTGCTGGCTTGCGAACCCAAAAGTGCTGGTTCGATTCCCAGCCAGGGCACATAACCAGGTTGCAAGCCAAGTCTCCAGCCAGATCTGTAGCTGGAAGCAGGTGAAAGGCAACCATACAGTGATGTCTCTTTCCCTCTCAGCCTCTCTCCTTTCCCCTCTCTCTAAAAATAATGAATAAAATCTTAAAAAAAAAAAAAAAAAAGAAATGAAAGTCTAGGGTATAAAATATGTTTTCATTTGAATTAGAGGAACAAAAAATTTGTTAAAAATTGTTTAGACCTTTGCAACCAATAAGTCAGAAATTTATGTGGACCTATATTTCCAACACCTCACTAAAGATCATAGAAGTTTTTAGAAAGTATTGTCAAGATGGAGACATAGGTAGAAATGCTTCGTCTCCTTCCACCATCAGATAAAGGAGTTACAACTAAGTTGCAAAACAAATAACACCCAGAACTTTCAGAAAATTGAACTATATGGAAGTCTGACAACCAAAGTCACATTCATGCAGACAAGTCAGAGGGTGGAGACATGGAAATATGGGGGGAGGGAGGGGAGGCCTAGAGATGTTGTGTGGCATGAAGAGGTGACAGTGGTGGCAGAACAAGCACAGGTAGTCCCACATTCATGTGTGGTAGATAAAACTCAGGAGGGACACCTTGGGAGTGAGTGATCCTAACCCCATGCCAGACTGCACAGCCCAGGATTCCATACCAGGTAGATAAATCCACATAACTTCTGGCTGTAAAAACCAGTGGGGGTTGGGGCAGTGGAGAAAACCACTAGATTTTCAGAAAACTTTGCTTAAAGGGCCTACACAGTCTGAAAGTGTACACAAACTTACCCACTTGGATCTAACACCACAGCAATAGCTGGCAGGGCACCAGTTGCATATGGGGAGTGAGTGAAGTGAATGGAAGCAGGTTGAGTGCTGGGCAAACCCCAGAAGCCAGGTAGGAGCACAGTCACCTCTCTGAACCCTTCCCCACACAGAGCCACAAAGCAATGAAACCATCGCCCCACCCTGGCAATTACCTAAGATTTCATCCCTACACAATTTACAGGTGCCTTTTACAGGGAGTAGAACTTACCTAATAGATAGAAACAAACACAGGGAGGCTGCCAAATTGATAAGACAAAGAAATACAGCCCAAATGAAAGAACAGGAAGGAAAAACAGAAAAAGAACTAAATGAAATGACATAGCCAATCTATCAGATGCAGAGCTCAAAACACTGATGATCAGGATGATCAGAAAACTCCTTGAATACAGCAATGACATAAATGAAGATATGAAGGTTACACTAAATAAAATAAATGTCTACAGGGAACCAAGCTTGTATTTAAGTCAATGATTTGGAACCTAAGTAAGAAATAAACATTCAACCAGACAGAAACAAGAATTCAAAAAAAGGAAGATATTTTTAAGAAGACTCTGAGACATCTCCAAATGTGCCAACATCTGAATCATACAGATGCCAGAAGGAGAACAGGAAGAGCAAAAATATTAAAAATTTATTTGGAAAAATAATGAAAGAAAACTTCCCTAATTTGGTGAAGGAAATAGACATACAAGTCCAGGAAGCACAGGGTTCCAAACAAGTTGGACCCAAAGAGGACTGCCACACCAAGACACATCATAATTAAAATACCAAAGGTTAAAGATAAAGAGAGAACCTTAAAAGAAGCAAGAAAAAAGAAGAGAGTTGCCTACAAAGAAGTTCCTAGAAGACTATCAGCTGATTTCCCAAAAGAACATTGCAAGTAAGAAGGCAAGAAATATTCAAAGTGATGGAAAGCAAGGACTTACAACCAAGATAATTCTACCCAACAAAGCTATCATTTAGAATGAAAGGGAAGATAAAGTGCTTCCCAAATAAGGTAAAGCTAAACCAGTTCATTATCACCAAGCCACTATTATATGAAATGTTAAAGGGACTTAAGAAAAAGAAAATCAAATTATGAACATAAAAAGAACAAATTCACAACTATCAACAACTAAATAAAAAAAATAAACTAAGCAAACAAACAGAACCATAGATATGAAGATCATCTGAAGGGTTATCAGCTGTGGGGGAGAAGGGGGAGAATAGGGAAAACATTCAGGGATTAAGAAGCATAATAGACAGAAGGATGTTAAGAACAATATAGGAAATGAAGAAGCCAAAGAACTTATATATACAACCCATGGACATGAACTAAGTGGAGGAATTGCTAAAGGGAAGGAGGTACCAGGTGGAGGGGAGCAAATGGGGAGAAAAGTGGGACAACTATTTTAACAAAATCAATGAAATATACTAAAAACAAGTACGCTCTGACATCAGAAGGCCATATAATCTATGAAGGAGTTAAATCTGACAAAGGAACATATAATATAATAATAGTTCAGAAAAAGAATGAATTTATTTGTCCCTTAGGGTCCAATGAGGCAGGCAGGCAGGACTTGATTTCCCCCTAAGGACAGTATAGGAATTAAATGAATGGTGACAAAATAGAGAGACCTCTGCACCAAAGGTATCACATGAGTAAAACAACACAGATGAAGTTCAATGTAACTTGTTAAAGGCCACAGATCTACCTGCTTGGGATTGAGAACAGGTTTTCAGAGACAAATGGAACAGGGTTCTACCTCTAAATTAGAATGAAATTACGGCAAGACAGAAAGCATTTTATTTATTTATTTATTTTGGTAGGAGAACTCATTTTATTTATTTATTTATTTATTTATTTATTTATTTATTTAAAATATTTTATTCATTATTTTTAGAGACAGAGGAATAGGGGAGGAAGAAAGGGAAAGAAACATCAATGTATGGTTGCCTTTCACCTGCCTCCAGCTGGGGACTTGGCTAGAGACCTGGCTTGCAGGTGCCCTGACTAGGAATTGAACCAGCAACACTTGGGTTTGCAGCCTGATGCTCAGTCCACTGAGCCACATGAGAAAGGGCCTAAAGCATTTTAATTGATTGGAATATATTGCCCTGTCTGATGGCACAGTGGATAGGGCACTGGCCTATGAACCCAAGGGTCACTGGTTTGATTCCCATCCAGGAAACATAACCAGGTTGCAAGCCTTGTCCTCAGCCAGGTCCTTGGCTGGAGGCAGGTGAGAGGCAATCATACGTTGCTGTCTCTCTCCCTCTCTGCCTCTCTCCATTCCCCTCTCTCTAAAAATCATAAATAAAAATCTTTTCTAAAAAATATAAGGTACTTGAGCACCAGTTAATCTTGGAGGTCACCCTGTCATTCCACCTATCTCACCAAAACCCAAGTGTGTAACTGCCCATCCAGGCACTGACTTAATAGCTTTCTACATTCACTCCTAGTTCCCAATAGCTTCATGTCCAATAGCTGTTTACCAGCTCTGACTAGAATATGAGTTAGGTACAGGGCAGTTCCCATACCCCTTACATGGACAAAAAAGCCATGCCCTAAAAGAGGTTTCTTTTCCTCACAACAGCATTCCTCTGCATGCTGACATGCCCTTCCATGCACTGCAGCACCTTCCCTCATCCTCCATGCCTGCATCCTAGAGGAAGTCATGGGCTCTGCCTGGAGGAAGTCCAGACTCCTTAACACGAATCCTAGGTTTCCTGAGCCAGGGGGTGTAAGGTATAACCTCATAAGTACAGTTCACCCACAAATCCATCCTATGCTTGTCATGATCTTCTCAGAGTCTCTGTAAATAGAATGTCTTGTACAGGCAAAGCAGTTTTCTCTCTTCCATTTAGTAGGGGGTAGAGGGCATGTTTTTCAAAGACATAATGATGTGAATGTGAAAGCTGGACACCAGTCTAACTTGGTACCCTTCCTGCTCTCACAACAAACCACCTCTGTCAAATATGCTGACTCTCACGTCAACAGTAGTAATTATGTGGTAAAAGGTGCTCCTTGTTGCCACTGTTGGCTGTCATAGTAAAAGATACTAGAAACTTGAGCACTGTTAGATGTTAAATTTGTCACTCTAAGTAAGACAATGTCTAATGGTGATAAAGAAAATGAACCAAATGCCTAACATTAAATCTATTTTATGGTATGTTCATAGAAATCGAGGACACCTACATAATCTCTAACTTCAGAAAGGAACATAAAAAGAAAAATATAGTCCTAAGTGATGTGAACTTACATAGCTAGCTGGGATGTTCAGGATCATTATAATAACAATTCCCTTTCCAGGTGAAGAAACTGAGACTTAAAAAATTTAAGAGATTTGACCCAAGCTCATCTAGATTTTAGAAGCAGAGTATGTATTTGAACAATGTTCCAAATGTTTCACAACAAAGATTTGCAGCCCACAAAACAATTGGACATATACACTTGATCTTTACTACAGCTCTGTGAGCGTCGTATTATATTATTCCCTTTTCACAGATTCAAAATTCAAAACCAGAAAAAATCAACTGACATCTCTGCTGAGCTCATGAAAAAACAGGGCTCATACCTTCACTTTTTTTAAGTATATTTTTTGATTATGCTGATACAGTTGTCCAAATTTATTTTTCCTTTGCTCCCCTCTGCCCAGTACCACCTTCCCTCTAGCAATCTCACCCCACTTAGTTCATGTCCACTGGGTGTGCATGTAAGTTCTTTGGTTTCACCCTTTCCTATACTATTCTTGGCATCCCCCTATCTATTTTGTACTTACCAACTATGCTTCTTAATCCCTGCATCATTTTTCCCTTTTCCCTCCTTCTTTCTCCCAACTGATAACCCTCCAAATGATCCCCATATCTATGATTCTGTTCCTATTCTGGTTGGTTGCTTAGTTTATTTATTTTTAGATTCAGTCATTGACAGTTGTGTTTGTTGTCATTTTAATGTTCATAGTTTTGATCTTTTTCTTAAATAAATTCCTTTAACATTTCATATAATAGTAGCTTAATGATGATGAACTCCTTTAGCTTTATAGAGTCTGGAAAGCACTTTGCCTGCCCACCCATTCTAAATGCTAGCTTTGCTGGATAGAGTAATCTTGGCTGTAGATCCTTGCCTTTCATCTCTTAGAATACTTCTTGCCAGTCCCTTCTCACCTGCAAAGTTTCTTTTGAGAAATCAACTGATAGTCTTATGGGAACCCCTTTGTAGGTAACTCTCCTCCTTGGGTCCAACTTGTTTGGGACTTCTTTTATTTCCTGGACTTTTATGTCTATTTCCTTCACCAAATTAGGGAAGTTTTCTTTCATTATTTTTTCAAATAAGTCATCCCAAAGGTTCCTAAGCCTCTCATCATTTTTTATAATTCATGTTTCTTCATTCTGTACTGGTTGACTGTTTATTT
This sequence comes from Noctilio leporinus, assembly GCA_004026585.1. Lineage (NCBI taxonomy): Eukaryota > Metazoa > Chordata > Mammalia > Chiroptera > Noctilionidae > Noctilio > Noctilio leporinus. The sequence goes on along the minus strand of PVIW01001669.1, from coordinate 39,882 downwards.
CTTCCTGATGTCCCAAATCATTGATTTGAACCCTGGCTTTCTTTCTTTCACTATTGGTTTTATGTGGATTTTTCTGTATTTCATTTAGTACTGCCTTTGCTTTTTCCCTTATGCATTTGTTGTACTCAGGCAGGTCTATCAAGTCTGTGAGCATCATTATCACCAGTGTTTTAAACTCTGTATCTGTTAGGTTGGCTATCTCCTTGTTGCTTGATCTGCTCTCTCTTTTGGATCATACTTCTTGTCTCCTTAATTTGACAACCTCCTGTGTTTGCCTGTGTCTTGGGTAGAGTTGTATCACCTGTAAGTTGTAAGGGGCGGAGCCTTAGGTATTTTTCAATACAGGGTGTCTCATTTATATTGTGGTGCTCTATGTGGGAGAGGGGTCTGAGAGGGAGCAATACCACTTGCTCAGCATTCACCTCTTTTCCAGGCACTTCACTTGCTTCCCATATGGGACTGGCACCTTTTTAGCTATTGTCCTGGCTATGGTTCCTAGGGTGGGTGGGTCTGCAGACATTCTAGGACCATGGAGAGCTTCTAAGCAGAGTCTTCTGAGAGACTGGCAGTTTCTTCCACTGCCCCATCCCCCACTGGTTTAACAGTCAGAAGCATTAAGGCTTTATTTTCCCCTGCGCTGTAACTGTGAGCTGTGCAGTCTGGTGTGAGGCTGGGATTACTCCTTGAGTGTCCCTCCTGACTTTTATAATGTGTGGTTGCTCTTTTCACTCACCAAGCAGCCACAGCCACTGCCTGGCTGCCAGTACAGCTAACAGTGTTCTCTCTGCCCTAGCTCCACCCCTCCTACCTGTCTGGATGAATATTACTTCTTTATATCTTTGTTGGCCTTCCATAGAGTTTGAATTTCTGATAGTTCTGGTTGTTTTTAATTTGGAGGTAGATGTAATCCTTTTGGTTTCAGAAGGAGGCAGAGCATATCTACCTATGCCTCCATCTTGGCCAGAAGTCACACCAGCATCTTCTGCCCAAGAGGCTGAGTCAGATCCCAAACCCCTGCTGCCTACATTGCAGGTAAAAGGCCACAGAAACATCCTCTCCATTTTCCCATTACCCCTTTACAGAAGAACACATCTATGAAAAGGGGGCAATTGTTTCAGTCACTTCATTCAACACATAGGTATTGAGTACCTACCTACTGCATACCACTTATCTAGGTCACAAAACAATAGCAGTAAAAACAATAGACAAAGTCACCACCTTCATGAAGACAGAAAATAAACAAAAACATAACATGCACATGAAGGTGGAAAAATAAAGTATAAAATATATATAAAATAAGGTATATATATACATATGGAGAGAGAGAGAGAGAGAGAGAATTAGAGATAGCAATTACTCATTACCCAGTGTTTCTGTCCCAACCTCAGCAAATCAGCACGCACATATCTGATTGATCTACAGGGCTATAAGCAATAGTAACAAGCCCAAGTTCCTAGACCCTTACGGGTCTAAATAAACAATGAAAGCATAAATTGCATATTTACTAAAAGAAAACTGGGGAAACTATTTTTTCACTTATACATTATATCAGCTCTGTGAAAGCACAGACTACCTAGATAATTCCGAATCCTAATTAACAGATAAACATGTCATAAATGTGGGGACCTGAGTCACTATTTAATAAATGACATTTGGTAGGAAAAAAATGAATCCTTCCCAAAATTAGGGAAGTAGTTCTTGCTCCCAATAGAGTCAGAATTCCCCAGGTATTCTAGGGCAAAGAGAGGATCTCTGCCTTCATATTTCTTGAAGATGAGGTTTGCCCTTTTAGCCTCAGGGCAGATTACTCTAAAAGGCACCTGAGTATTCAGCAAAATATGTATGTCATTTACCACCTTTTGAGCCTTCCTCATTCACAGGACTATTTCCTCTTCCCATTCCAAGATTTCCCCAGGAGCCAAAGTAGCTCATGTAGAGCTTTCTGCCCACAGCCTACAACTGCTGTGCCTTCTTAAAGCTTTGCTCTCCATTCTCAAATCCTTGCTTGTTGAAACAACACTTACTAAGCACCACATGAAGGGCTTTATACAGGTTATAGGTTATGCTATTTACTCCTCAACACAACCTGATGAAGCAAACACAGCTAGTTTCATTTTGCAAGTGGAGAAATTCATGTTTGTGGAGATTAAGTATCATACCTGTGGTCACACATGTAGCTCCCTCTCCTTCCAATGTGGCATTCTATGTGACTAGCTAAAGTACAAAGTGAATGGTAAAATCCAGATTTTTACAGAATATTTTGATATATTTAAGACAGTAATAGTCAGAAAGTATTTATTATAAGCATTGCAAAGAATTTCATTCTTTACAAATTTCTTCCACATTCAATATCACAGTGATGAGTCAACAAGGTAAAGAAAATGTGAGCTCTTGCCATCCTCAAAAAGAAATTTAGTTACCTGTGTATATTCTTTAAATGTTTTAAGTTTATCATTTTCCAACCTTGGTTAGTAGGAAGAAAAAAGGAGGTGTCATTTGAGATTCTTTTCTTGAAAATACTGTTGTTTATCTTTTCCTTAAACATAGAAGCACAGGCATAATTTTTTCCTTAAATAATAAAATAAATAAAGTTTGTATTTAAAATATACAGCAGGTGAAAGATAATTAGAAGCTAGTCAACATTATCTGGCAAAAGAAATGTTTTGATTTCTAGTGTTGTCTAGAAATCTCCCTAAGCAGCTTAATAATACTTTGGCTAATGCAATTTTAGACTTCATTTAATCCTTACAACTACTACAAGATGAGAATTATGACCCTCATTTTCCAAGTGAGGTAACTTGGGCTCAGGGAAGTGAAATAAATTCCCAAGAAGCAGAATTATCATTTGGACTTCAGGGATCTCTCCCCAAGGGGTGTGCTCTTAAACACTCCAGGGTGTTTTATGTGCCTCACTCTTATAACCAAAACCCAAGTCTTATACAGGATCTAACTTTATACATCTCCAAGCAATGCCAAGGGATACTCAAGACGAGACACAGAGCAGTTCCTGCTACAGATGAACAATAATATTGACCATTGGGCAACAGGCACTCTCAAAAAAGATAAACGTGTAGACCATCACTTTGAAAAACCAAAAACATTTTTAGTGTTAAATGGTTCCTGCCAATCATAACAATGGACATGACTCATAGTCCTGATATTATATTAAAGTTAAATATCTTTTTTTGCATGATTTATTCCAAAATTAATATGCTGATGATTCACAACCTCTTATAATATCGCTTTTGGCTTGCCATTTCTTATCACCATATTATAATAAAAATTGTGGCTTTGGTTAAAAAATGCTCATCTGGAGGAATTTTATTATGGTCTGCATAAGCAGCACTCAGTTATTTTTGAAGAATTATTTCTCCATCTGTTCAATCCTACTCTACATGTGTTACCCTGAAACAGGTAACATTACCTACCAGAATTCCTGGCTTTAAAAAAAAAAAAAAAAAAGGTTGTTTAACCCCCACCCTGACACTTTGCTAGATGATCTGGATCTGTTTCACTTATTTAACAAGTTTCCCCTAACTGTCATTTTTAGTCACGCAAAAAATTATAAGCCAAGATTTTTAAAAATAGTGTACAGATTGCACATGAGCAGGCTGGCGTCTTTCACACAGCATTCATTCTCTGTAGCACAAATCATCACCACAATAGAGAGCCTAAAACAAAAGCCAAATGCTGCTCAAGGAGTACTTATTCTCCTGAAAAGGATATTCCAACATTGGAGAGCATACTTTCCTCTGGATGCACACGCATAATTTCCATTATTGTTAATGGGAGCTATACATGCATAACACCCATTACTGCTAATGGGAGCTAAGTGCTCACACAAGGGTAGAATACAGTGAAATCTGTCTTAGAAAATCACCCAAGAGACTAGCAAAAATCAGTTCCCTGGTAGAGAATGGTTTTAAATTAAAAGCAGAACAGAAGTGAACTTAAAACCACAGGGGAACTATTTAAACTTCAGAGAGCAGTGGGAATTGGCTTCTCTCTTCCTTGCTCTCTTCCAATATCTTATTTTCTTCATCCATGTTCTTGATGAGAGCCAATGACCTTTAGATCTCCTAAAGAGATGATCTGGAAATGAATTTCACACCTTCATCAATTCAAATGGTAGACTTGGGGATTCTTTGGTCAAAGAAAGAACACAGCTCCTGGATGGGTACACGGAAAATACAAGTCACATGGTATCTTTAATGACAGTTAATGAACCAGGATGAAAACAGTAAAGCAATATCATTATGGCAATTTATATCAATCATTCATTAAACATCAAAAACATCTGTTCTATTATAATGTTATTGTAAAAGTCAATGAAGTCAATGAAAGATAAACCAGAAAGTGATTTTCATCTACCCAAGTGGCCTCTACATTCCCTTTGGCATTTCAGGGCTTTGGAAAGACAACTATTCATATACTATCATAAAATCATAGGATTTTATCCTAGTTCAATCTCTTCACTTTGCAGGTAAGAAAACTGCAGAGAAAGAGTGTCTTACCCACCCACCACTCTCAAGGTCACAAAGAACTAAAGGCAGATCTTGGACCCAGAATCCAGAATTGTCCTCACTCCAGATCCAGTAACTATGTCCAAAAGCTGAAAAACTGCCAAAAAAAAATTTTTTTTTAATCTTTAGGGACAAATGCATAGGTGGGTAGATGAGTTGAAATTCCAAAAGGGACAATTTTAGGGCTCTGAAGAGATGGAGCCTAAATGTTTGGTATGTTACTCAAGCAATTGCATGCTTCAATTATTCCCAAAAAACAGTTTCAACTACCTATCTCAACAAGTGCTTTATTTCAAAGAAGCATTAACAAAATAGGCAAAGGAAATGGGAGCTTCATTATTTCATTTTTAGAAAAGAAGAATGGAAATACTGTGCTTATGGTGACTTCTCTGTTCACTCTCCCACTTCCTAGCCCCTTCCTTCCATGACTATCCCTGTAACTGCAGAGCCCAGCAATAAAGGCATTCTTGTATCTTCTGTATCACACATTTGTGGTATAATTTTTGGTAGGCTTCTTACATAGATGTTCCTAATGGGTATTGTTTTGCCCTGACTCTCCCAGAAATGGGCAAGAGCAGACAGAAAACAGCATTGGGACTGTTTGCAAGATCTGTCAGTTTACAAAATCTCATATTCTTTCTCTCTTGCTTTTTTCCCATGGAAGGTGTTCCTTGCTGCTTTGGCTGCCAACCCTCTGCCCCTTGTAGGCTTGAATATTAGGATGAATATTATTAGGAACTGCTCCGTGAAGATCCAGAATTGACTGACATTCTATTCCAACCCAGATATTCTACATATCCTGGTGCATAATTTATAAATATACTCCTTCTTAATACACTTCTTTGAAATGGATAGCCCTGCTGATTCAAACTACTAAAGCAGGAGCATTCGATCAAGGAGGTCTCCCCTCAGCTAGCCAATGTCAGTCTAGTTACATATTATAAAAGAATATGAAAGAAGGCAGGAGAGGGAAGAGGAGAAATAAAAGGGAAGGGAAGGAAAAGAATGAGAAATGGAGAATGGAGTGAGGAAGAAGAGTCAGAAAGAGAAGAAATAAAGAGAAATAGAGAAGAAAGGGAGAGCAAAATGTAAGGCACCAAAATACTTAGTATGGCACAGCATGAAGTTGGTGTGCTAAGGTATGAAGAGCAAAGATTTTGGAGCCTGACTAACTGGATTTTTCTTTCAGCTCAACCTTCATTCTATATATTGAGCAAACTAAATAAACTTGCTGTCTGTCACTTCCCAATCTGACAGAGGAGGATAAAACACTGCCCATGTTATTTCATGGGGTTCTTGTATGACAAGACTCATGAAGATGCTTTATAAACCATAAAGAGCTGTAATAATGAACCCCTATGCATCTGACTGCATAACAAAGCTGATGGTCAGAGAAACAGCGATACCAAAGGGAACACTTTGTCCAGGCATCAGAACAGATCTTGATGGCTTCTATACATCAGTTTAACTTTCCATGTGCATCTTCACTCCTATGCCAACTTTATTCCCTGAGAAAAGCAACCCAGTGGAAATGAAAAATGTGGTGCCCCCTCAAAAAATCAGTCCTCCTTATTATGCTCATGCCATATAATTTGACAGAGCTCATGCACAAGGCATATAAAAGGACAAGTCATTTCTGCTGATTACGGAAAATGATGTCCAACTCCAAAATGATATGATGCCAAGCAGGGAAGTACCCAGAAATCATGGCTCAACCCAGTGGTTGACCCTGTTCTGAAGGTACATCATTTTCACTAACTCTCCTTGTATCTTTGTAGCAAAAGAATGAAGATCCTAATTCTGTCTTTGGAATCTTGAAATGATGCCTTGTTGTTATTTTTGTGACCTATATCACAAACTAGCTTTCACTGAACTTTTTTGTATACAGTACATGATATATTTCATTGTCCTTATTTTTTCTTCCAACAAACTATAATCACTTTGAGGGCAATAAGTGTGTCTTTTGTTGTTGCTGTTAATCTCCAGGGTTTAGCACAGTACAAGATAGGAGCTCAATAAATATTTAGTTGTTTTATTTGCATATGTAATTTTTACCTATCTTCCAATAGATTAAAAAATCATGTTGATATAAGCCATTTTATGTAGACATAAGCCAGCACATGGTTTACATATTTAAATGATTATATAATTGCTTTTTGCATAATTAATTAACTCATCTGAGTATAAACAAGTGCCTACAAAGCCAGCTAGAAAGAATAATTTATTCTATAACAAGCATGAATTTCTGCCAAACAGTGCTAGAACATCTAATAAACATGTCCTTAAAACCCATCTTGTTGTAGCTCTTAAAAAAGACAAAGAAACAGTGTTTTGGTCTTCAGACACATATTGGAGGATAACATCTTCTCTAAAAAAAATGTTAAGATAATTATTTTGTTTCAATGAAACATTGTTTATTGCAATCTTGTTTAATAGTGCAGTTTCTTTGATTTGGAGTTGACCATTTTCCTTTCATTAATATTAACATTGCATAACCTAGATAACTGTTATTTATTCATCTACTTTAGAGACATTAAAAATAAATGTTTTCTTTGGGTAGGAAGATAGCACTATAGCTTCACTCTTAGGTTAATAGTATATAGTGGAAGAAATACTGGTTAAAAATTGAAAGACTTGGGTATGGGTTTTAGTTTTAATGTGACTTAGCAGGTTGCTATTTTTGCTAATCTTGTTGGCCCTCCACTTCTTATCTGTAAAATGCTTTTGTAGTTTTATTTTTTGCAAGAATTAACTGAGAAAGTGTCTGATGTGTATACTTCAAAGCACCATAAAAGTTTCACTAGTAATAGTTACAACAATAGATACCATTGGTTATTTATAAATAGAGATCTAAAGCTATACATAGAGAAAAAAGGTTTATGACTTTTTGGTGTATTTTTGTCTTCATCATTATAAAATGTCCATCTTTGCCTCTTTTTACCTTTGCTATCTTGAAATCCATTTTTTTCAGATATGAGTATGGGTATACCTGGTTTTCTGTGGATGTTATTTGATTGGAGAGTGAATTTCTACCCTTTCATTTTGAGTCTGTTTGCCCCTTAGATGTGTCTCCTGAAGGCAGTGTATGGTTAGGTTTTGTTTTTGGATCTAAACTGTTACTCTGTGACTTTTTATTGACAAATTCAATTCATTTACATTATTGATGTATGAGGATTTCCTATAGCTATTTTATCTTTTGTTTTCTGGTAGCTCTGTGTCTCCACTGATTCTTTTCCTTTGTCTTTGTCCGTTTGGGTTTTTGTTTGTTTTTGTGGTATTCTATATTTTTCCTTTGTTTTCTGTTTTTATTTCTTAAGTTATGTGTCTCAGTTTGGGGTTTTTGTGTGTGGTTACTATTAGGTTTATGAAAAGAAAGTTTCATAGGTCTATCCCAAAAGTATGGACCATGCAAACTGTTTCATTATGTTGATATTGGCTTGATACTTTCTGGACAGGTCTCATATACATATAACAATCCTTTTTCTTCTGAATGGATCCAATCTCCAACCCTCTTCACAAAATCAAACTTTTACTCCCTGCCCTATATCTTTCTGCAGTCACAAATTATTTCTACTTACCCTGTGAGTTTGTTGGTGATCCTAATGGTAGTTTTGTGACCTTTTTTTGTTTGTTTGTTTCAGGTTTTCTGGTAATAAATTTCCTTAGCTTCTATAGTCTGGAATAGTTGGGGTTTGTTTGTTTGTTTGTTTGTTTTTTCTTCTTCATATCTAAAGGATAACTTTCCTATATACATAATTTTTGGCTGGTAATGTCTCTCTTTCAGTAGTTTGAATATTTGATTCTACTCTCCCTAGTTTGTGAAGTTTCTCTTGAGAAATCTAAAGATAACCTAATGCCTTTTTTTACAGTTACTTTCCTCTTTTCTCCTGGATGCTTTGGGAATTCCTTGTCATTCATTTTTTATTGCTTTAATAAAATGTGCCTTGGAGAAGGCCTTTTGGATTGAGGTAACTAGTGTTCTGTTTGCTTCTCTGATTCTAGAATCTAGCTCTTTCTATGAGTTTGGGAAGTTGTCATCAACTATTTGTTTGAATAGGCTCTCTGTTCCCATCTCCTTCTCTTCCTCTGACATGCTTATTATTCTTTTTATTTTTAAGATTTTATTTATTTATTTTTAGAGAAAGGGGAAATGGGAGAACAAAGATGGAAAGAAACATTCAATCAGCTGCCTTTCACATGACCCCAACCAGGGACCTGGCCCACAACCCAGGCATGTGTCCTGACCAGAAATCAAACCGGTGACCTTTTGGCTCACTCAATTCATTGAGCTGCACCAGTAAGGGCATGCTTATTATTCTTACATTGCTCTTTCTAATGTAATCAGTTAGTTCTCATAGAGTTCTCTTGTTTATGCTCAAGTCTCTCTTTCCTTCTACATTATTTCTAGAGTTCTACCTTCAGTGTAACTAATTCTTTCCTTCCTCTGGTCAGCTCTATTTCCTGTGCTCACTAGTTCATTCTTTGTCTCTTTAAGTGTTTTCTTTCTATCTATAATTTCTACTTGGTTCTTTTTTAAAATTTCAACCCCTGGTAAAGTATTTGTTTTGTTCATTGATTTTGTTTCTCAGTTCATTGAACCACCTGAGTTTTCTTGCATCTCGTTGAGTTTTTTCAAGACTGCAGTCTTGAGTTCTCTGTCATTTAAATCACATACTTCCATGTCTTTAAGTTTATTTTCTGGATATTTTTCATTTTTCTTTTCTGAGCTGCTTTGTTATCTTCATTATTCATGGGATTTAATGGATTCTTTCTGTCCAGGCATGTTTGTACTCGTAGCTGATTGATAAGAAGTCTTTCTCTTCTTTTCCAGTAGGTGGCGCTGAGTCCCAAGTTTCTTAGCTCCTGCCCATCTCTGCCTTTTCAGGTCTCAGGAGCAAGGGGCGGTGGAAAATGGCCTATGTTCCCTGGGAAAAGTGGTGTCTCCTCTGTGATCTGGTCGCTCCAGTCCCATGGGACCAACCCCTCAGGGGAACGCAGCAGGCGACCGGGCTCCAAATCCCTATAATTCCAGTGCTATCCCTTGCATCCAGACGCCACCAGCAGGGTAGCCATGCCGTGTGGTGGTGGCAGAAGCTAGGGGAATGCAGCCACTGCCTCGGGGCTTTCCCCTCCCAGCAGTGGCTACCCGGCACCTCAGCCGAGCCTCCCTGTACCTCAGACTGAGGCTTGGATTAGTCGCAGAGAGCATCCTTTGCTTAGGGAAGTGTTTCTGTAGTACTACTTCTCAGTTTGCCGATAATCTGTTCTGGAACCCAACGCGAGTGGCTGAGGGGAGATGAACTCCAGGAGGTTCAGAGATGGTGGCCCAGCTCTGTGGCTTTGCTTCTTTGTCTAGAATGCCAGTTGCCACACTTCTGTGGCCGCACCTCTGTGCTTCCTGTCCAGGTCCCGGGTTCAGGGGCAGCTCCTGGCGCCCACGCCTGCAGGAACGCTCATTGAATCTATGCTCCTCGGTTCGAGGGAATGCCAGCCACAAACCGACTCCACCCTTCTCTGGGCTGAGCCCCAGAGTGAGCTTTGGGTTGCAAGGCTGCGTCCTGGGCTCTTCTCAGCTTTCTTCCTTTTTATCTTCCCAGTTCCTCTCCACTGGGCTTTTATTGAAATCCAAAGATTTTAATGTGTGGATTACTCAGACAGTTTGTGCATTGAGCCGGGAATCTTTTGTTGAATTATAGTTGTTCAAGTTGTTCGAATTTCAAGGGGAGAGATCAAAGGAATCTCCCATGCTACTATTCCTCTCATGTCCCTCTTCCCCAGATATTTTGATAATGTCCCCATCATTTTGTCATGAGATGGGGGTCACTAAGCTTTGGGGAAATAAGCAAACGTATAGAAGTTAAAGAAATTATTTAAATGGAAAACTAGTTTTAATCTTTATAAATCTTTATTAAAATTTCCATCTTCTAAAAAGACCTTTACCATAAAGAAATCTGATGGATGCTAATATTACCAATGGGACAAATTGACATAATAAAGCTTCTTTATAAATAAGATAATAAAACATTATATAATACATCTTGAAGGATACATTATCTGCGTAGCATTAATTATGAAGACAAACTCAGACAAATCTAAATTGAAGAACATTCTACAGAATAACTGGCTTGAACTCTTTAAAAATAGTAATGCAATGTTAGACCAAAAGAAAAAAAGAAAAATTAAACAGTACTAACAAGACATGCTACTATTTTCAGCACATCTTTTTTTATTAGACCTTGAATCAAAGGGCACTTTGAGATACTGGCAAAATTTGAAGATGAATTATACATTACAAATACTATAGCAATATTAAATGTTTAAAGTGTGGTAATTATTTGTGTTTTGATTTTAAGTAAAAATTCTTGTGTAGGAACTACATACTAAGGTACTATTTAAGGGTAAACTATCTTGAGGTTTGCAACTCACTATCAAGTGACAGTTTGATATATATATATATATATATATATATATATATCCACACACACACATACACAAGAGAGAGAATATGGAAAACTATAATTTTTTAAATTTTAAGATTCTTATTTATTATTTTCAGAGAGAGAGGAAGGAAAAGAGGCAGAGAGGGAGGGAGACATCAATGTATAGTTGCCTATCACCTGCCTCCAGCTATGGACCTGGCTGAAGACCTGGCTTGCAACCTGGTTATGTGCCCTCGCTGGGAATTGAGCCAGCGACCTTGGGATTCGCAGGCCAACGCCTTACCCACTATGCTACCAGCCAGGACCTACAATTGATTATTTCGATGGAGTAGTCTCACAACTTTTCTGAGAGGTGGGATTATTTCAAATTTAAAAATTTTGAATGAAAATTAAAACTGCCTACATATTATGAAACTGTCTAGGTACTGACATGGAAGAAAGACCACAGTTTAGTCAAAAAAACATAAACAAATATACATAATGATCCAATTTCATAAAAGGTATATACACACACATTGTGTACCAAACACAAACAAACAAATAGAAACCCTTGGGTATAGGGTCAACTGGATCAGGCTATAAAGTTAGTTGTCTTTATACATAAATATATCTTATTCATTTGCTTTTGATGATCATTTATAATGTTTCTAAACAGATGAGTTATATGAAACTAAATCACAACCCGTTTGAGCTTAGGTTCTTCAGGAAGCACACTATGAGATGGGCTATAGAGTGCAAGATATTCATTAAGATGTGCCATGGGATTAACACTGGTAGAAACGGAAAGTAGGCTATAGATTTGATGGTAACTTCAGTCAACCCTATGAGGAACTCTGAAGTGAAACTGGCCCATAAGAGCTGCCACTTGCAGTGTCAAAATAGCAACCTCCTAATACCCCTATCTCGACCAGTCTTTGGCTTGTGCTGTCAAAGCTGTAACTTTGAACAGGGACTCTCTATAAAATGCAGGAGCTGACCACTGAAATCTGCCTGCAAATAGCATTCCCAGTAGCTCAGTAATAAGTCCTTTCTTGAAGGAGGAACAGATGGTGCATCTCATTTTTATCACACAATTTATCTCCTTTTATTTTAGCAGTTATATATTGCTTTTTAAATTTTTGGTTAGTTGAATTGGGGATTCTAATTTCAACTGCTCGGTAACAAAATCAGTGGATTTATATAAGCTCTATCCTTTTCATTCATAACCCTGTCACTGCATATGCACTGCACATTTGTTCTTAAACCCTTATAATCTCTCTTAGTCTTCCTTAGGGCCTGCTATGAACTGAATTGTGCCTTCTGCCTCCCCACCACCCCCAATCTGTATATTGAGGCCCCAACCCTCCAAGTGGCTGTATTTGGAGATAGTGTCTTTAGGATGTGATTAAGGTTAACGACGTCATAAGAGTGAAGCCTTAATCCTATAGGACTGGTAAGAAACAAATCTCCTTTGCTCCAGGCACTGTCAAAGAAAGATCATATGTACACAAAATAGCAGTCTGCAAGCCAGGAAAAGAGCCCTCACCAGAAACCAAACGCTACTAGAACCTTGATCTTGAACCTTCCAGCCTTTAGAACTGTAGGAAAATAGAATTTTATTGTTTAAGCCATGTATTTTGGGGTATTTTTTATGGCTGCCCAAACAGACTAATATAGAACCAAAGTTGAAGGTCAGAACCAAAACCTGCCAAATAATTAGACCATGTAATTTGTAGTTCTTTGACTGACATATATCATGAATGGAATAATTGAATTCTAATAAGAATCTGTGATGTAGAGAAGACATATCATGTTCAGCTTCCCCCCGCCATCCCTAAATACTCTCATGATTGTTCTGTCTACTTTTATATCTAATTATCATTGTTTAATTTTATATATTTTGTTTAAATAAATCAATGAAATATATGATGAAAGAAGTTGTTGCCTTAGAATTGGGCTTAATTTGTCACCTTGCTTGTTTTTACGATCTTGGTGTTATCATGAAGACAATCAAGTTCCTTACGGTTTATGGCTAGACTGGTCCATTTTTCTTTCCTTACCCTGGGATTCTAAGAAACTAGTTACCAAGAAAGGGTTCCAGTAACAGTAATATTTCCCTCTTGACAGGCTTCTTTGATTTATTTTTTCAGCAGGAAAATGATGTCCTCGAAAAAAATCTATCCAATCTCACTTTTGCTTTTTTTGACCACAATTGAAAAAGAGCTAGCTGAAGTGTGGACATGAGCCAAGCATGCCTTTCATGTTCCACTCAGCAAATACCAACTATCTTTTATGGGATCAAAGCCATGGTCTGGGGTTTATTATCATTGGGCCTTGAGCAGGAGTGCTAACCAACCCAAGAGAGTAATGTGGAGATGTCATTAATTGAAGGGGATAAAACAAAAGCATGTCCAAATGTAAGTTAATGTAGTACATCCCTAGGCAGAAATCAGAATATGTGCTTTTTCAGATGTAACATTTTAATTGGCCTACCTGATAGAAGGTTAAATAAAATGTACACCAAACCTCATTAGTACTCAATTGTCAAATACCCTCCCTAAAACAGGACTAAAACTTGCTGGTAAGTGGGTACAACTCACAATTATGAGAGACCTAAAAGTTGTTTTTAGCAACACAATTTGCAACAAAGAATTTCAGCTGGTTCCATTAAACCAATCACACTTTTGCTGTTTCATCTAAGAGGTTTTTTTTTTAACTTTTAAGCTGAGTATTTGAAAATTCCTTTTCCTTGTAGTAGTCCATTTCAAGTGTCCTTCTGAAAATGTAAGGTTACATTTCTAATAAACTGCTACTCTTAAATGAAGTCTAACTACCTGGCATGAAAACAATATACTACATTTTAGTATAATGTTTGAAGCTTTTTCTAGAATAAAATGGTAACAAAATTAAGAAATTGTCTTTCCCTACCCCCCCCCAAAAAAAAACTCTTTGAAGGGATTATCTCATTCATAACAAAGGCAGATATATGAAGGTGACTGTCATAGAATATCAGAAGCCCTTGAAACTCCCCAAAATAGAAATGATTTTCAAATGAACATGAATTCAGAATCTCCCATGATTACATTTCTTGATTCTCTTCCATGCTTTGGTGAATGAGCTGCCCACATTTTCTATTTATACAAGATGGCTCCAACCATCTGTACCTCTCTACCCTCAGTAAGAAGGAACACCATAGCAGCTTTCACTATGCTACTGGAATTACTTCTGTCAGCAAACATTTATTGAGTCCCTATACTGTGTCAAGTCCACCGGGGGTGGCGCAGTGAAAAAGACATCCCCTCCCCTTCAGGAACTCATTGGCTAGTAGGGAAGAGCACAGAAAAACAAACAATTGTAATACAATGTGGTAAGAACTAAATGGTGAAAATACAAAGAGTAATGGAAAGATCTAAGAGGGATATATAACTCAGTCTTGAAGAGAGGGTCAGGTGAAAAGATCATAGAGAGGTATTGAGTTGAAATGTAAAGCAGAGTAAAACACAGGTAGGAACAAAATAGACAGGGGGGTGTTAAGAATAATATAGGAAATGGGGAAGCCAAAGAACTTATATGCACGACTGATGGACACAAACTAAGGGAGGGATTGCTGGAAGGAAGGAGGTACTGGTTGGAGGGAAGCAAAGGAAAAAAAAAAAGGGGACAACTGTAATAGTATGATCAATTAAGTACATACTTAAAAAAAGAAGAAGAAGAACATGGAGACAGGATCATAAGGAGTTTGACAGTCTATGTTAATACCTTTCAACCAGGAATTATGTAGGGCTTCTTTGTTGGAGGAACAGCGTGGATGTTCTTCCTTTTACCTAAATTAAACTTTATATCTTGACAATAAAAATAGAACTTAAAAAAGGTAAAAGCTGTAAAGTGAGACCAAGTGCCTCAAATTTGTGAAAATTCAGTTGATTTACAACATGGTTTAGTTTAGGTGCAGTGGAAGGTATTGGTGAGAAATAAAGTAGAAAAAATAAGTTTACAAGGTAATGAAGACTTGAAAACTGCCTTACAGACTTTAAACTTTATTTTAAAGGAAATGTGGAGCACAAAATGATTTTAAGCTGGGAAGTCACAGGATTGTGTTGGCTTTTGGAAAAACCACTCTGGCTGAGATACAAAGAACAGATTGGGTTGAGGTACAGCTGGATAGTAAATGACTTGTAAAAGGCTATTGCAGCAACCCAGTGGCTGTAGGATGAAGAAAAAGAGATGGATTTGAGATGTATTTAGGAGATATTTTTAACAGGTATTAGTGATTATCTATTATGACAATGAGGATGAATGGAGGATGAAAAGTGAGACTAAAGGTTCTAGCATAAGAAATTGGATATATTGGATAAGCAAACAATGATGAGAGGTGTGAAGTCATAGAGGACTAGCTTTAAATCAACACTGTTCATTTCCACATTTACTGAGACATAGAACTGGTTGAACATAATAAGTTTGTAGGTGAAGTGTCAGACGTTGAAGTATTTTCAGCCTAGTGATTTCTCCTTTCTGTATGAAGTCAGAGTCAAAGCCATCTGCTGAGAGGAAGAGAGATATGCAGCATGGATGCCTGAAGAGAGTAGAGAAATTTTAGAAAGCTAAAATTCAGAATGGAAGAAAAAATTATGAGAGACCCATCGGAGGAATTTTAGGTGGTATCCATCCATTTGAGCTTGGAGAGTATTAAATTAATTGGAATTAATGGCCCTGAAGTGGCATTAATTTTCAGAGTTGAGCAATTAATATTTTTAAAGTAATATTCATCATCCTAGATAAAAAGAAAAGGAAAAAACAACAACAAAAAAAATCAGGTTGATCTAAAGTTTAGGATTTTTCCAGATGACTAAAACATTTTAAAAAATTAATAAAATAAAATTTAAAAAAGACAAGAGACTTGAGGGTAACAGCAAGAGTAAAGATTGTTTAAAGTAATAGAAAATGCAGTTTAGGCTGAGTAAGGAAGTAACAATGTGGTGGTGAGCCATAGGGGAAGGGGTAGCAAAACATAGGAAAAGTAAATGAATCAAGGGATTAAAAGTCCTAAGAACCTGAGAGAAAAGTCTAGTAACAATAACAGAGGGAGAGGCAAAGATAGAAAAAGGAAAGATAGAAAAATGTGGTCAGAGGTTACCATGTTTTAAATGAATATTTCACAATTAAAGCAGTTTCAGATGACAACAGGTGCTGACATGCTCTAGGAAGTGAGTAAATAAAGGGAAAGATCGCTGAAAGTGGGGAAGTAAAAGCGCAGGGACTGGAATGCACGTAATAATACCTTTGACACGCTCGGTAAGGTAGAGGAAAATGGGACGAAGAAAGACTATAAAGCCATTTCCTCAAGGAAGGAAGGGGAAATAACCAGTTAGTCAAGTGATGACACCAACAATTTTGGGTGGAGGGAGGAGTGAGCCTCAATGAATGTAGATTTTTGTATGAAAGCAAACGAGCAATGATCTGGAATAAAAGTGAAAACTACTGATGCACCACTAAACCTGAGGCATGCTGGAGACACAAAGTAGAGGACAGTGGCCTTTTCTTCACTGAAAAGATCTCAATCCCCTTCTCAGCAATTCTGAAGAAGACCACCCTCAGTAGGTTTACTAAAACTTATTCACCATCTTCAATGGAGCTTATTTTATTTATATTTGTGGATAGGGAAGACTTTCTCTTTCCAAAACTAGCTGGATTTTCATGGCATGAATAGGTGGAACCCTACAGTACAGCTGCTGCACATCAATCTTGCATGAACTCTTAACAAAAAAAAAGTGCGTATGCCAGCAGAAGGTATGGACCACACTGGGTTTTCCCACCCAGGAATGGTCACCCTGATGTGTAATCAATCAACAGGAAAGGTGTGCCTTTTGCAAAGAAACTCTAAGAGGTCACTTTCCTAGGTGTGATCAATCTCCCCCATGCTGATCCTGTTACAGCGATTACCGCTCCATTTTAACAGCCTCTTCTCGCGGGAGAAACAAAACTGTGTCTGTGAATGTTTAGTATGGTGTATCTTGTCAGGTTAAATTATATTGTAACATAAGTCATTGTAAATTCACCTCATAAGTAAAAAGCAGTTGGAGATTTTAAAACACCATCGAAAAGCATTCTATTTGGGGGTAGAATTATGTTGTGCAATTACTAGTGAACCATGCCAGTGACCCTCATCAGCAGCAGAAGAGTCAGCATTTCTTTTAGTTTAGCACATAAGAAAAAAAATCCCCCATGTTTTATGGCCTGAAGTTCCACTGGATGAAGAAAGTAATATTTGTTCTTGTAACCTTTGAAGGAAATAGAAAAAGAAAAAAAAAAAAAAAAAAAACCTTAACATTTAATGAGCATGTAACATGTTAAGACAAATACTGTATGCACACATATTCCATTATGTAAAGCCCAGTATTATGCACCACCTCCTCCAGGAAGACTCCTTGATCATCTCCCAAATCAGAGTATGATGATAACTTTATGTGTCAATTTTACTGGGCCATGGGGTGCCCAGATATTTAGTTAAATGTTATTCATAGTATGTTATTAAGGGTGTTTCTGGATGAGATTCATTTTGCAGAAGCAAACTGAGTGAAGCAGATTGCCCTTCCCAGTGTGGGCAGGCCACATGCAGTCTGCTAAAGACATGAATAGAATAAGAAAGCTCAATAAGGGAGAATTCACTCTTTCTGCCTGTTTTGAGCTAGGACATTGATCTTCTCCTGCCTTTGGAATTGGACTCAGACTGAAACTTACACTCACTTCTCCTGATTCCCAACCCTACCGATTCAGACTGGAACTGATACAGAGAAATCTAATCAGATCACTGGGGAGGCATAAGAGGGGGCCAATGGTAAACAGTCTAGGATGGGATTAGCTCAGAAGCAAATGCCTCCAGTGTGTATAGAATTATGGGCCAGAAGATTTAAACAGAAGAAAAGCAGAGACCGTCTTTCTCTTTCGCTTTTTCAAGGAGGCCTGGATCACTGTGCTGTAGTGGGCTGGCTGTTTTCCAAAGAATGGTATTTTAATGGGAGAAGTAACTCCAGGCACAGCTGAGGGTTGGTCTGGTCTGGCGGAGGGGTGGCAGGGTTATTTTTCTTTCAATGTTCTACAGGGGATGGGCTCTGTGGCAGAAGCCTGCCATTCTTCAAAAATTGGGTACCATTTGTATCTTATGTTGTTTCAGTTTATAAACTAACCCTATAAAAAGATAATTAAAAACTAACAAGTAGAATGATAGATGAAGTCAAGAGTTAAAAGATTTTAGCCTTAGTTAATAGGCTTAAGTGACCAATGCATGTGGAAAGCTGTTATTCTGAAATTATGTAACTTTTGAATAAAGACTCCTTTCCTTTATCACCAAACCTCTCCCCTGGTTTTTGCCTAGAGGATGGCAGCAGGCAGCAGGACCCCACTTGCTGTTCAGTAACAGAACTACACCATGGGCTCTCCTGGGTCTCCAGTTCACTGACTGCCTCCCCCTCCAAAATCATGTGAGCCAACTCTTTATTATACTATGTTATCTATTTATGTATAAGAGCTTTTAGGAGGAGAAACTTACATACACAGACAAAGCAGCTGCTCCTGATGTTGTCCACCACCTCCCAGGATAGGATGTCTTTTATATAGGAGGATAATAGTAAGACCAAAAGGTGGATAGTCAAACCACCAGAAAGAACAATGCATTTCTAAGTTAACAGATAACGTCAGGCAGTTATCACACTCTACAAGTTCATTAACCTCCTTCCTGGGGGCATAATGGTTACTTTCTGGGTAGCTAGCCAAGCCCGAGGCTACAGAGTTAGTCACAGAAGGTTAAACAGAGAGTCCAACATTTCCCAGATGCCTTTACTGCTGGAGCCATATTACATCTCTGACTTCCCCTACAGCTCGTAAGTGGTAGAGTTGAGATTTGAACCTGGGACCATCTAACTTCAAAATCCTTGCAGATTTTTCTATACTGCACTGCTTTCTACTTCCCTTTTCAAAACAGAATTCCTGAATAATTCATTTTATTTTGATAATTACTTCCATTAGCCTAGCAGAGAGGCAGGGTATAGCATTAAAGAACTTTGGTTGTGGAGACAGACTGCCAGGGTTTGAATCCTAGACCCTCTGTATACTAAACAACTTTAAGCAAA
Organism: Noctilio leporinus; assembly: GCA_004026585.1. Classification (NCBI taxonomy): domain Eukaryota; kingdom Metazoa; phylum Chordata; class Mammalia; order Chiroptera; family Noctilionidae; genus Noctilio; species Noctilio leporinus. The sequence goes on along the minus strand of PVIW01001669.1, from coordinate 20,814 downwards.
CTACCTATGCTCTCTGCACATAAAATAGAAATAACATGTAATATTACCAAAGCACATCAGAAACTCATTGACACAATAATGCTATCTAAAACACCAATCTTTTTATTTTAAGTCTATTTTATTGATTATGCTGTTATGGTTCTCCCAATTTCTTTTCCCTTTGCGTTTCTCCAGCAAGGACTCCTTTTCCCTCCTGTAATCCCAACCCCCTCAATTCATGTCCATGGATGGCTGCATATAAGTTCTCTGATCTCATCCTTTCCTATGTTATTCTTAACTTTTCCCTATCTTTACCCACAAATTATGCTTCCTAATTCCTGCACCATTTCCCCATTTCTCCCCCTCCTAGCTATTACCCCTCCCAATAATCTCCATACCTATGATTCTGATTACTTGTCTAGTTTGTTTTGTTTTTATTTTTTTAGATTCTGTTAATAATTGTTTGTTGTCATTTATGGTTCATAGTTTTGATCCTCTCTTTCTTAAGTAAGTCCCTTTAACATTTCATATAATAACGGCTTGGTGATGATGAAGTACCTTAGCTTTACCTTGTCTGGAAAGCACTTTTTCTGCTCTTCCATTCTAAATGAGAGCTTTGTTGGATAGAGTAATCTTGGTTGTAGGCCCTTGGTTTTCATCACTTTGAATACTTCTTGCCAGGCCCTTCTTGCCTTCATAGTTTCTTTTGAGAAATCAGCCAATAGTCTTATAAGAACCCCTTTGTAGGTGACTATCCTCTTTTCTTTTGCTGCTTTTAAGATTCTCTCCTTCTCTTTAACTTTTCACATTTTCATTATGATGTGTCTTAGTATGGGATTTTTTAGGTCTAGCTTGTTTCGGACTCTCTGTGCTTCCTGGATTTTTTTGGGGGGAGGATGTCTATTTCCTTCCCCAAATTAGGGAAATTTTCCTTCATTATTTTTTCACACAAGTTTTCAATTTTTCACTCTTCCTCTTCTTCTGTCACCCCTATGATTTGGATGTTGATGCACATTTAAAGTTGTCTAAGCTTCTCCTCATTTTTTCAATTCTGGTTTCTTCATTCTGTACTGGTTGACTGTTTATTTCTTCCTTATCTTCTAAATCATTGATCTGAACCCCAGTTTCCTCCCCTTCACCATCGGTTTTGTGTGGATTTTCCTTTATTTCACTTAGCATAGCCTTCACTTCTTCTGCATTTGCTGTACTCAAGCATATCTGTGAGCATCTTTATCAATAGCATTTTGAACTCTGCATCTGTTAGGTTGGTTATCTCCTCATCACTTAGTTCTCCCACTGGAACCTTGATGTGTTTCCTTTTTGGGACTCTACTTCTCTGTATCCTCAACTTGACAGACTCCTGTGTTTGCCTCTGTATCTTAGGTAGAGCTGTTATACCTATTACCTTGTAAGGGGCAGAGCCTTAGGTATTTGTCATACCGGGCAACCCATTTCACCACATTGTGGAGCTGTATGTAGATGGGGAATCTGAGAGAGAACAATACTGCTTGCTCATCACTTGCCCCTTTTCCAGGCACCCCTCCCACTTCTTATATGGGATTAGTGCTTCTCTAGCTGTTGGTCCAGCTGTGGTTCCCAGAGTTCGTGGGTCTGCAGATATTCTAGGACCTTGGGAGTCCTCTAAACAAATGAAATCTGTTGAGAGACTGGCAGTTTCTTCCTCCACCCCAACTCCCACTGGTTTCCACAGTCAGAAGCAATGAGGCTTTATCTCCCCCAGCACTGGGACCACAAACCACCTAGTCTGGTCTGGTGCTGGAGCGCTACCCAGGTGTCCCTAATTTTTTTAATGTGTGACTTTCTGCCAACTGACCACAGCCACTGTTTCACTGCAGCCACCAGGCCACCAAACTGCATCTTCTGTCCTAGTTTCACCCCTCCTACCTGTCTGGATGAGTATTTCTTTTTGTATCTTTGTTTGTTGGGCTTCCATATAGCTCAATTTTCTGGAATTTCTGGTTGTCTCTAGTTTTTAAGTAGTTGTATTCCTTCTTATTTGTAGAGGGAGATGTAGTGTGTCTACCTATGCCTCCACCTTGGCCAGAAGTCTAAAAATCCTCTCTTAAACATAGTAGCTTAAACAAAAATCTTTCTCACATATCTGCAAATAGACTAAGGTCTGGCTGATCTACACTAGATTTGGGTTGAGGGTAGGAGTGCTTTTCTGATCTTGTTTTGTAAGGAATAAGGATATTAATGGTTTATTTTCAGAATAGTACCACCTATAGGACTAGTGGAAAATTATTGGGGGCCATTGTACAAGTAGTATAACTAACTACCAAACCACAAAATATTGGTTGGAAGGTCCCCAAGGGAACAGAACAAAGAGCTGGTATGGGCAGTGTGGGGAGGGATTCCCACCAAAGCCTCTAGGGCAGAGCTGGGGAGATAGCCAGTCACCTTTTAGGGAAGATTGTACTTCCCATAGTATTCAGCCAATGAGGAACCAGGGAAGGGACCAGTACACACTAGGAGATAAAAGCCTCACTGCACCTCCACTGGGTGCGCCTGCCTGCCAGACAGACACTGATCTTGCAAGACAATCATTAAAGCCTTGCTTTCACTGTAGTTTTGTCTCCAAGTTCATTTCTTGAGTTTTGGATGAGTAGGGTATGTCTCACAGTTTATAGCAGCTGGGGAAGCTCTGCTTCTTATTACCAGTTATTACCAGAACTGGGGCAGCTCTGCATCAAGCCTCTTTCCTCCTTGCCCAGCAGGTTTCTCTTGTGGTAGATTTGCAGGAGGAAGGGTTGAAATTCACAAGACCTCTCATAGCCTACACGTGGGCTGGCATGTGGGCCCACGTGTAACTGAGCAAAGTAGTTCACAAGGCCAAGTCAAGGGGTAGAGAAACATGATTGTCCCACAATGAGACCATGGCAAGGATGTGAAGAATCAGACAGGGAGGAATTAAGAACCAGGACAAAATTTCAGCCTACCACCCTAGCTCTGAGGGCATTGATGAGAATGTAGTATATTGCATGTGTCATACACAAAAAAGAGCCTGGTACATGATAAGAGCTGAATAAATATTCTGAATGTTCTGTCTATATATTTAAAATCATATAGCTTTGTCATTAACCAGCTATAAGAGTAAAATAATTCAATGGGTTTTCCTGCGTCTTTTTTGTTTAACCTACCACTTGAGTTCATAATATCTGCCTCACTTTCTTCATTATATTGCTAAAAGCATCAAATAACATATAGTGACTGATGTGTTTCAAAAAGAATAGAACATCCTAGGAATGCAAAGTACTATACAAGACTAATTCTAGATAATCATTTGGTTGAGGTCAGTAAATCCGTCCAGTTTCAAATGATAGGAAGCCATAGTTCTTATTTTATAGATGAGGTAAATGCTTCAAGGAACTAAAGTACTTTTTTTCTGGCCATAAATCCAAATACTGGCTGAAAAGGGATAGAATTAATGTTTCTTATCTTCTAGATGTTAGCTGGGTCAAAAACTGAACATGGATGCTAAGGTTTAATCATCGTTCAGCATGAGGTGGTTCACTTTCAAATTTTAGAGGTTCAGAAAATCTTCACGCAACTTCATATAGTCTCATCCACTCATTCAGCTAATAAATCCCTGGGAACTAGGGATACAAAGGTGAAACTGTAGATGCCTGTCCTTGAGGACTTATAGTCATGGCGTTAGGGACTGTGAAAGCCACCTTGTATCTCAAAGAGCAAGCTAATTATCCCAACATGAGATTTCAGGTGCCCATAGGTGATATTCTATCTACTGCCTATCCCCACTGATAAGATAGAAGAGGACAAAAGATAACTATCATGGAAATGATGTCCTTGTTACCCCACCCTGTCCTTGTTAAATATCTCTGATCCCAGTTCCTGTGGACAGATTTCAAGGGCCCTCTTATAGGATTCCTACTACTTGGAAATTGGAGAACTTGGCTAGATACTAGCAAGGAAATCACCTTAATGCACTCACCATTCATCCTTTTCAGTAGTTATTTATTGACCATATGCTTTGTGCCAGGCATTGCTCCATGGACAAATCTCAGCCTCTATTGGCTGTCTTTCATTTCCTGTCCTTCTTCTACACTCTTCTACTACAGGTATTTCCTGGCATGCCTCCTGAGAAACTAATTGATCCTGACTCTTTTTCTCAGGGTTGGCTTCTGAAAGAACCCAAACGATGACACCCAGAATCCTTGCCTTCAATATTGTGAGAAACAAGGTAGCAAGTGACTTTCAACCAGGCTACACCACAGTGGATAATTATTAATTGCTAGGCCAGACAGTAAATGAATTAGGTAGTCTCTGAGTTAACAGGATTAACAAAATGAGGACATGACTAAGCTAGTCATGAGTACCTCTGAGAACAAAGGAAAGGAGGGATGGCCACATTCACACCAAAAGTTGCCCACACTAGGGTTTAAACTACCCAATCATCTCTTTAGACATGATCACACCAAATTGTGACTCTGAAGTACTCAGCCAATGAGGAAACAAGAAAGGGATAGCTCGTGTCAGGGATAAATTTGTTTGTTCTTCCTGGTGTGCCTGCCCACCAGATACCACCAGGCACCCACTCTTGCAAAAACACAAATAAATGCCTTGCTTTCACTATACTCCTGGCCTCATTGTCCATTTGTTTACCAGATTGGTAAGCATGTTTCTCATGGTATCAGACCCCAAAGTAATCAAAATGAACAATGGGAGAAATGTACCTAGTACTTGAAGGCATACATGCACCTTGAGCTGGGTTCAGGTCCAATGAACACTGCCTAAAACTTGTTTCTGGTTTATGGATCTTATTACTAAACATCCCAAACCATCATCAGCTCTTTGAAAACAAGACCCTGATTTGATATACTCTTTGTGACATTTCCCAACCCCTATCCTAGAAAAACACCAAACATAGGATAGTGGTACAAAATTTGATCTGAACCAAATGGAACCAATTCTGATTTGATACCTGATATCATTTACCCATACAAAGGCAAAATTCTGGAGCTTATGCAACTATATTTTCTGTGTTTAGGGAGATAATCAGACTTTCCAGCAAGAGTATTGAGATCTATTCTGACTCTGTATCCAAAAGTTTAAAAATTCACATTTCAAGTGTGTTGACCCATGGGTATTGAGTTTTTGATAACTGTTGATAAAATTATTTTGCATGAACTAAATTATTTTAAGTTATATACTTAGAACTTTTCTTGAGGCTAGGAACCTTTAAACTTTAGGTGAATGAAAGTATCTAGCATACAATATAAAAAAAAAACAAAACAGAGACATTTATTGAAGAAGATACAAGAAACATTGTACATAACACAATGATGTCTCTGTTCCCTTCAAAACAGGCACCTTGGGATCTCACACAGTTCTCCTAGTGTCTCTTCTACTATTCAAAACATTCTGCAAAATCCATTGTTGGAATCAACATCGGTTGCCCCGTTGTATTTTCCTGAATCTCATGGACAGTCTGAAATCTCTTTCCTTTCAAAGATGATTTTAGTTTTGGGAAAAGCCAGAAGTTGTAGGGTGCCAAGCCTGGGCAGGAGAGAAGCTAAGTCACCTGGGCATTTGATGTTTTGCCAAAAACTCTGCAGGAGATGATGCATGAGCAGCCATGTTGGTGTGAGTAAAGCTGCCAATCACCAGCGGCCCACAGCTGTGGCCATTTTTATTGTACTGCATCTCTCAACCCATGAAAAACATTGAGGTAGTACTCCTTATTAATTGTTTGGCCTGGAGCATGCACTAGTGATAGACAACACCTTCCCAGTCAAAAATCACAGTTAACATCGTCTTGATCTTGCTATAATTTTGTCATGCATTCTTCAGTCATGGAGAACCAAGCAACTGTCATTGGGACAGCTGGGCCTTTGTTTACGGGTCATTGCCATTGGCCCATTATTCATCCCTGGTTATGACCTTCCTGAGGGAATCTGGTTCATTGGTAGCAGTTTGAATCAAGCCTTTAGTAACTGCAGTAGAATGTTCCTTCTACTCTGGTAGCAGAAGCCACAGAACAAATTTTGCCATGACATGTTTCATGGCAAGATCCTGTGTCAAAATCTTGGACAGTCGTTTTTGGAATCCCCAGATCTGCTTCTAGTTCTTGCACTGTCAGTCACTGATCTTTGTTGATTGCAGCTTTTCCACATTCAACGTTCTCAGGTGTTCGGCTTGTTGCAGGCCTTCCAGAGAGTGAATCATTTTCAACAAATTCTCAACCATCTTTGAAGCACATGTGCCACACTTTTATTTGTGCTGCACTCATTGCATCATCCCTGAAAGCCTTCTAAATTATCTGAATGTCCATGAAGGACTGTTCAAGCTTAATGCAAACTTTGATACAGATTCATTGCTCTACTCAGTTATTTTGAATGCAAGGGCCACACAGTACACATGCTCACTCAAGGACATCTACTGCCCGCCCCCCTAACTAGTATAGTAAAGTCATCATTGTTCAAGCATGCGCATTCCTTGGCTGCCAGATCACATCAATGTCGCGTAAACTCTTCTCATTATATTAACAATGGCTGAACTTTTTCTGGGCAGACCTCATATACTCACATAAGCCAAAATAGATGAATTAGTATAACTCTATATTTAATGAGGACAGTTATTTATGTTATCCCTAGTTAAGGAAAAATCCCGGATTCCATAAAATTTTACTCTCAAAAAAATAGGTATATTCATAACTACCTTCCTGGAAGAAAGCCTATAGCTAAAAAGCTAAGGCAAAAATGCACAAGAAATACATTACATTTTAGGGCAAACAAAAATATAATACTCTTATAATGTTAAGTGTCGTCTGAGAGATTGTGAATGTTAATTGTCAAGGCAAAAGCTTCAAGAAGTGTATAACTCAATAGTGCTTTTGGCCATATTTCCCCCTGAGTTGTATTGTGAGGCAAAATGTCCTGTGGAAGTTTAAGATTTTAAGATGTTGTATAGATGTTTACTTCAGTGAGTTAGAGTGATTTGAGATGAAGTATTATCAGTTGCCTCTCAATATGTTTTTTTTTGTAAATTATTTTATTGTTTTATGTTTTTTAAATGATTTTATTTATTATTTTTAGAGAGAGGGGAAGGGAGAGAGGCAGAGAGGGAGAAAGACATCAATGTATGGTTGCTTTTCATCTGCCTCCAGCTATGGAGCTGGCTGGAGACCTGGCTTGCAACCTGGTTATGTGCCCTGGCTGGGGAATCAAACCAGAGACCTTTGGGTTCATAAGCCGGCGCCTTATCCACTGTGCCACCAGCCTCAATATGGTTTTTAACAAATAGCTCATTAACTACACACCCCAGTTATAGTCTCTAAAATCTATATATCATATTTTAGAAAGAACCATCCTCTTTTGTTTCTGGTAGGGTGGAAGTGCTCTTCTTTGACCCCTCCTCCTTGCTGAAATGTTCTGTTGCCAACTTATGTGGAGTGTTCTTGGCAGCCTCAGGCCCCCAGATGAATGGCTCTGGAATATACTATATTTTTCCAGCTGTGACATTTGGGCCTCTAGCTTGTTCCCTGGCTGGGATCTGAGAGCAAGCTGCACACAAGGTTGCCTTAGGCCTGAGACAGAGTCAGCATGTTGAATTTGTACTTCTAAGCATTGTTTATCACTGATCCTCTTTGGATGACCAGCAATTGTTCCTTTCAATTTAAAAAATAAAATAAAATCTTCTGTTCTATGTATTTAAGAAAAGTCATGAAAACATAGTCTGAACCTAGTGATTTTATGTTGACTCTAAAATCTTTTTTTTTTTTTAGGAATAATTATTTCATCTTAGACTAATATAATGCAAAATATATATCTTTATAATCAGTGGAAACATGATGTGTCTCATTCAAATTACAGAAAATAATTTCTAAATCACCGACTATCATAAAAGTATATGCATGAACACTGAAAAGGCCATTCTCTTTTCTGTAATGTTTCACCCATGCAGGATAATATCTTATGTCTTTGAGACCAACCCTTTGGTGCTTATTACTGTGCCATATTTGAAAGCCAGATCTCCAGACTTCTGTTATAATGAGCCCTAAAGAGAGAGAGATGCATAAGATTTTAATAGGAGGGTATCTTGTTAGAACCAATAAAGCTAAAGCAGACCAGGAATGATAAATTATTTTGTTTCATCATTTTCAGAACAACATTTGAAGAATATGCCAACATCTTCTTAAAATGCTATTCTTTCTTTCTGCTTATAATCCCAAGCAGGGTTCTTCAGATATTGTGAAAGCACATTCACATTTCATTAACACAGCTGCCTGGGCAGCTGTATAGAAATCTATCAGTTGTTGATGTTTTTGAAGCATTGACAGGCATTCTGCAGGGAAAATTATGTAGAAAAGCTAACCCTGAATTAAAAGGTGTGCAGATCATTCTTATTTCGATGATGAATAAAATTTAAATAACACACACACACGTATACTTCTCAATACCAGCAAAAGTACACTAAAGCCCTCTGAGACTAGATGTTTATACTAGCAAAAAATTAATTGAATGACCCTAAAGGTTATACAATAGCAGCACAGTGCCAGGATATTTGTTTCTCTAAATGGCAAAGAGTCAACCAAATCAAACCCTAAAGCTGCATTTCCTCATGGGATTGTGGTTCATTAGAGCCAATCATTTTAATCAACTTCATAATCAATGTCCATAAGTGAGATGGTATATTGTACAGTGGTCAAAAGTTAGCCATTGAAATAAAAATACATGGCCTTAACCAATAGACATATGAAAAGAGGTTCAAATCATCAATCACCAGAGAAATGCAAATTAAAACCATAATGAGATACCATCTCACATTTGTCAGAATGGCTATCATCAATAAATCAACACAACAAGTGCTGGTGAGGGTGTGGAGAAAGGGGAACCCTTTTGCATTATTGGTGGGAATGTAGACTGGTGCAGCCACTGTGGAAATCAGTATGGAGATCTCTCAAAAAAGTAAAAATGGATCTGCCTTTTGACCCAGCGATCCCACTTCTGGGAATATATTTGAAGGAATCCAAAACACTAATTTGAAAGAACATAAGCACCCCTACGTTCATTGCGGTGTTATTTATAATCACCAAGATAAGGAAGCAGCCCAAGTGTCCATCAATAGATGAGTGGATAAAACAACTGGAACATTTACACTATAGAATTCTACTTGGTCATAAAAAAAAAAGAAGAAGAAGAAGAAGAAGAAAATTTTACCCTTTGCAACAGTATGGATGGACCTGGAGAACATTATGCTAAGTGAAATTAGCCAGTCAGAAAAAGACAAATACCATATGATTTCACTCATATGTGAAATCTAATGAGCAAACTGAACTAACAAGGAAAGCAGAGACACTCATTGATGGAAAGCAGGATGACACCTAATGGTGGGTGGGGAATTAGGGGGTGTAGGGATTGAGCGAAAAAAGAAAAGGACTCATGGGCATGGCCAACAGTGTGGTGATTGCTGTCGGGGAGAGGGATGTAAGGCTACTAAATGGTAATGAGAAAAAAATAAAATAAGGATTAAGTTTTGAGAAAATACATGACCTGAGTAAGAAAGATTAAATTTCTAGGATATTCATGGGGGAAAATAAATACTTCTCCAGTATCTCACCCCATTTCTTGGGTCACCAACCCCAAAGAAAGTGCCTTACTTACACGGCAGAAAAGAGTGGGGACCAATGACAACTGAATAATAAATTAAAGAATCAACAGTAATGAAATAAGACTGATAAGCATACTAAAATAATTCAATCTTGGAAATGAATAAATGAAAACTTGAGGGAGAAAACCTAGGCTTTAAATGTTTAAACCTATGAATTAAATCTGAAAGAAATTAAATATACTTAAGATGAGCAAATTTAAATGCAAAGTGTACTTTATTTTAAAAACAGTTGCCCCAACAAAACATAACAATGGCTATGCACAATCTCTGAAAAACTAAACCCTTATAACCATCTACCCAACCACTAACCCCCTCTTCTCTTCTGCCCACAGAGACAGCAAGTGTTAAATATATTATTTAGAATGTTTGGTTCTTAATCAAAAGGGAAAGCTACTTGAATATTAAAACACATTTGCTTCCCACTGGTGTAAATAATGCCAGTCCATAGAAATCCAGGGAAATGCACAATAATATTTGTCACTGATCATGATATCAAGTAGTCTACGAGTTGAGAAATTAGGTCATTGTATTCCCTGGAATTTGTCCAGATTCCTAGCACTTTATTTGCTACCTGAAGAAGAATATCTCTCCAATGATTTGGATGAAGTGTATGATAGAGTTTTGTGTTCTGGTACACAGAACTGAAATACGATCTTCAATCTCACACACAGTGATTGCATATGGCAGATTAATGTCAAGGAGGCTTTGAACAAGCTAGGTTCATCATCAGACTTTTTTCTCGAGTACTGAGTTATGACCTAATGTGTTTCCCTGCACTGTCCCAAAGAGATGAGAAAAGATGGCTGGAAATATTATATAGTGTTCATAAAAGAGGTGTTCTTTCCCATCATTCAGAAAAAAGCAAGGAAAAGATTTGCTAAACTCATTTCCAGAAAGCAGTCTATTGTGTGACCATTGAAATACACCTAAATTATTTGGACATAGATCATACTTTGAATTTTCACCTATTGATATGATCAGATACACATGTTACCAAAGCCTCAAGCCACTCGCTCATTTTGGATGTAGTCATCACACATGGTGACCTCAGAGTCTTGTGGGTAAGAACAGATTATAAATGAGGTTTTGATTTCTATATAGACCACCTAATTTTATTCTCTTATAGGACCAAAGACTATTTCTTGGTGTTGGTCTCAAGATGAACCATTATGGGTGGCTCAGTATAGGCTAGATCAGTGACTCCTTCATTTGGCTGTGCCTCAAAATTACTGTTATTCTAATTTTTGGTCTTCTTTTCTTTCGACTGCCCAATCTTCTGAACCCTACTCATTGAGATGATTATGATACAGGCATTTATGAGCACTTGGGAAATATTGAACTAGACTAGTCTTCATCTGAGGGGGGAATATTCCAAACATCGAAAGTGTAGTGGGTCATCGCTTTCCAGCCTTTTGGCTAACATCAAATGTAATATCTGTTCTTATGAGTTTAATATCTGATACCTCCTCTACCCAAGGACAATATATTAAATGGATTTTAGGAAGTAGGGGATGGAATAGAGGCTTGCTCCATCCACTCCATGCATTGACCTGGTATTGCAATACTTTCAGGAACGGTGCACCCACTTAGGGGCAGGGAGTGGGGGTGGCAGGTAGTGAGTCAGTCAAGCTATCTTCAGACCCCATGTACTGCCCCATCAGATAATGATGCTGCCTGTTCCTAGTTCAGTGACAGGACACCTGGAAGAGATTTTTGTTTGTTTGTTTTTTATTTTATTCATTATTTTTAAAGCATCAATGTATGGTTGCCTTTTACCTGCCTCCAGGTATGGACCTGGCTGGAGACCAGGCTTGCAACCTGGTTATGTGCCCTGACTGGGGAATCGAACCAGTGACCTTTGGGTTCACAGGCTGGTACTCATACACTGAGCCACACTGGGAGAGTTTTTAAGCAAGAAATAGCTTATTGTCTAGAAATTATGAAGACCCTGCCTAGCTAATCTAAGTGGTCCTTATCTGCATTACATCTTTAAAGGTGCTAAAATGTGTTTTGATGTTCTAGTAATGTGTCTGATTTCTTATCAATTATCTTAAATTTCCAAGCTCTTGAATGTAAGAACAAATTTTAATTCCTCTCAGTGTCCACTGCAGTTTTGCATGTGCTCTCAAATATATGTACTTTTTTGTTGTGAAATAAACTAGAACACTGAAAGGAGACTCATGCTCACCACTAGTTCTTATATCTCAAGCAAGATCTCTTGATCTTCAGTTTCCTCATGAAGATGCTGTACTAAATGTTTTATCTGTTTTTTTCCACCTTTTATCTCTCTGCTATTGTATATTTTCATGTAATAAGTTGACAAAGACTGGATGAATAAGACTCTACTCTCCAGAAAATAAAGATATCTTACTTCTTCTTACTCGATAGCTGTTTGACACAGCCTTGATCTACTTAACTAAGCCACAGAACTGAAGAATTTCCTCAGAAAATTGTGCTTTATATGCCAAGAATCTAAAATATTTGTGTCAACTTTAGAATCTAGTGGAGGCATGAATTATACATATCATTCATTTAATGTTGATCAACCATCCATTTGGCTTCATTGGGGTGCAGATTAGCAGAAGTTTTGATGTGCTCCAAAGGAGCTGAAATCTTAATTTTTAGAAGAAAAGAGAGTAACTCAAACACCTCTTTGCCAAAAACTTGTGGCTGAAATTATATCCTAATGAGAATTTTTTTTTAAAACCGTTCAGTGTCCCATTCTGAATGTAAGCAGATGCAACCTGAAATTACTCAAATATTTACATTTATGTCAATGACTTTAATCCATTTTGTCACTTAATTGTATAAAGCTATCTTCTACAAAATAATATACTGGTATTTTGAAATAAATTGATTTTTTTTTTTAATGGACATGGATAAAAAAGCTACAGATGGGGTTTTTATATACAGTTGTTTGCTCAGTAGATGGAATATTGAATCTTTCACCCATTAAATGTATCTTCACCACAGATTTGCTGCACCTGCTATTTTACATCTCAGTATATTTCATACTGAATATTTATGGTTCTTTCAAATTAATATGGAGACATGAGATGTAGCCCAATGCTGACATCTACTGGGTACACAAATAGATGCACTATCAAAAGAATCCTATAGCCTACTTCATAAAGGTGTAAAAAACATAAAGCAAAACTTATTTTGCTTTAGTTAATAAACAAATCTACTCATTATATATAAATCCTTATTCAAAGCCCTGGCTAAGGGCTCAGTGGATAGGCACCGACCTGTGAAGCCAAAGGTTACTGGTTCTATTCCCAGTACATAACCAGGTTGCAAGCCAGGTCTCCAGCCAGGTCCATAGCTGGAGGCAGGTGAAAGGCAACCAAACACTGATGTTTCTCTCCCTTTCTTCCTCCCTCCCTGACTTTCTCTCTAAAAAATATTGAATAAAAATAAATCTTTTTTAAAAATCCTTATTCATAACTAAACAAAAATGATATATGAAATACTGTGATATTTCAAAGTGGCTAATTTGGGGACTTTAGACAAAATTAGACTCAGAGACCAAGAATCTGTGATGTTCTGAATGGAGATGAGCTCAGAAATCATCTATGTGAGCTACTATAGTGTCTGTCAGCCACTACTCTATCCTCTTTGGTAAATGCTGCTTCCCTCCCAGTGTGTAGAAAGAAAGCATAGCTCTAATTCTATCCTCCCTTGGCCTTGAGAAATTATATGAGCCCTATTCTCACTATTCTTTTCCGCATCAACATGGTTTCTTTGGCAGATTTTTCCGTGACCACTATGAGCCTATTATGAATTATATCTTTCTTTGATCAAGGTATATTTAATTGCTAGATAAATTGTTGCAATCAATGGAAAGTCAAACAGCATTGGTTTCAATTCTCACTCAACTTTTCCATCTGCGTAAAGTAGGAAAGTTATTTAATTAAAATGCAAATAAATTGCATTTTATTACACTATTATTAAAATAATTTATGGTAATATATGTAAAACTACATTATCTAAAAAAGTAGATGCTAACTAAATAGTAATTATTATCATCATCACCATTTTCAGCTAAATCTATAGAATACCCCAAAACTCAAATTTTACTGCTGTGTAAAGTCTTCAAAGTCAGAGGCCATTGCCCTTGCATTTAATATAATACCAGACACAAGTAGATGTTCAATAAATGTTTGGTAATCTGAGCTCTCTTTCTAAAATAGGTGATATCGGGAATTCACCTTACATTCTGCAGAGATTGTAGAGTGCTGAAACATAAGGCTATTCTCTTGGTTAAAAAATATCACAAACAAGGAACAGGAGTAAATGGGGAAAGAGGGTGACCAGTTCCCTACTGTCAATCTGCAGAGTCACACCATAACAACACAGTCTTCATCACACTACAAGAAGGCTTGAACCCATGGTATTCTGATGTGTCACTAGCCTAGCCAATTTCATGGCAGGACACTGGTGCAGCGAAAGAAGATTCTACTGTCCTGGAGTAGAGAAACAGACTCAGATACAGAATTGCCTCTTCACAAAGCACATTTATAGCTAGCTCTATGATCTTTGCTCTGCATGGATATCTATTCAAGGCTCTCCCTGCCACTAATCATAAATTGTCTCCCATTTGAGCCCTGATAAATATTCTAGCCAATAAAATTTATAAATTTTATTGTAAAACTGAACCTTACGAATAAAGCTAAGAGCCACAGAATTGGGATTATTTCCCCAGATCGGATATTCCAAGCATACATATCATAACCCAGAGACACTATCTGGAATTCAATGGAGGAGGGATCTTCAAAAAGAGGCACCCTGTCACATGTCATGTATTACTTGCTTTCTGTTTAATTGCATTGTAGGGGCTAATAATTTAACGTATTACAAACTCAACTGCTTAAAATATATGGGTTCTTTTTTTTCTTTGACTGATCTTATCTTGCACTTAAGTCTCCTGTTTTATTAGGCAGTGAGAAAATTTAAGCTCACTAAGTCAGGTATCTCAGTCACATTTACTTTAAAAGATCAGATTAACGTATTCTGTAAAAAAAGGTCTTTCAAAGAGTCTTCCATCTCTCCTTCAAACCAATATAGACTCTGGATCTCAAAAATACCTAAATTGTCTTCATGTGGAGGGAAGAAAGATCATTAAATTTGAGTGTTGCTCCTTGTTCTTTCTTCTAGAACTGCATTGTCTACCTTTAAAAATGTTCCTTGACCTTCATGATTCTTTATACCCCTTCTGGTATACATGTAGTACTGAAATTCATGGCTGTTGGAAGTTTGATATTTTCTTAACATGATTGTTAATCTCCATGCCCACTCTGAAGACTTGGGCCATCCTAATGTCTACTTATATTAGAGAGTATCTAAAATGTCAACTACATTTTACACTTGCCGCCACTCCCTTCTGGCTCTCTGCTCTTAGCTATCATCTCTTGATTATACAAGGACAATCTGTTCCTTTCTTTACCACATGGGAGCCCAGGAAGGTTTCTGGTATCCAGCCTTCTCTTGGCTTAAGCATATCACACCATCACCTTGCTGCACCCATAGAATGCTGATGTGGGTGATTCTGTTAGGTAGTATCAACCCAAAATTCCAAGTGAGTGGAGTACAGGCTCTTTTTATTTCAACTTCCTCCACTAATTCTGCATTTTATATTCATAAACCCTATTTCCACCTTTCAAGGATGACTTGGAAAAGCAGGTAGGGCACATGGATAACAATTATTAATATTTTATCTTTTTTTTCTCATCTCCTATCTATCCTTCTCTTCCTCTGACAACTGAAAGGCCTTTATTTTTCTTCCAGTTCTTTTCTGGCAAAGACTTCCTTTAAATGAGAATGTCCTTTTCTATTCCCTTTCCCAAGGGTCTTAAAACTGAAAGTTTATAGACAAAGAAGCCATTGTACCAAGGCAAGGACAAAGAACACGGTAGAGAAGAGTTTTCAAATGACATGTCCATTACCTGAGGAAAACCTTTGTTCTCCCAAGAGATTGAGGTAATTTTTATTTCATTAAATGAAACTTTTGTCTATACTTTCCTGGAACTTAAATAAGAGATAGCACTAAAACTTAATTCCTTGAAAGCCCCACGGAGCTTATAGTCCTATTCAGAAAAGACTAAGGAGTGCATCTACTAATTCTTTAGGAAAGAGATTCCTTAATAAGATTTCATCTTTGAAGAGTTTAAATTGACTACATATTCAGATTTCTCTTTCCCAATACTCTAAATCAGGGTGTCAAACTCATTTTCACAGGAGACAACATCAGCCTAGCAGTTGCCTTCAAAGGGCCGAATGTAATTTTAGGACTGTAAGTGTAACTACTTCTTAACAGTGAAGGGAGCCAGGTTGAAACAAGGTGCGGAGCCAAAGGTGCCAGGCTGGATAAAACAAGGTGGAAGGCCGTAAGGTGGAGGGCCAGACTCAGTCCGAGGGCCCTGTGTTTGCCACCTGTGCTCTAAATTGAATTTGTTAGAGGCTCTGGAGTTCAATCACCTGCACCTGTTCCAAAGGACCAGCAAGCACAATGATTAATTCTTGAGTCCTACCTCTCAGTAAGACTAAGGTTAATAGTTTACTTTCTAGTCAGAATGAGATTGGAAAATCAGTGGGGCTTATCTGCAAGTGAAGGCCAACCTCTACAATGAATGAGCCAAAGGAAAAAGAAGAAGCCCCATTCATGATACTGGCCTTTTCTCATTTACCCCTCATTCTCCTGCTCAGAACATGACCATCCCTTCAGGGCAACGTAGTCCACATGAAGCCAAGAGATGAAGGGGGACTTCCACATGTCATTTTAGTATAACATTAATCATTATTTAGCACTAGGGACTCTCAGATAGAGATATTATGAAGCCATGAAATTATTGCCTGGTTTAAATGCATATGATGAACTAAATGTTAAACATTTACCCTAACCTCTTTTAAGAGACTTGAGAGATCTTTTGCAGTTGACAGAGATAATTTTTTAAAATAAGAAATGTATTTTATTTTCAAACATTTTTGAAATTATCTAACTTATTTAAATTTGTGATGCTGAAGCCATCTGTCTAATTAATAACCTTGTTTTTATTTTTATTTTTTAACCAGATAACTAGTAGTCTGAAGAACCAGGGTTATCTGTTGATAAGAAATAAGCAAGATCAAGAAATAAGTGTATCCTTGGGAAAGTCACACCAAAGATAATGTCTTTACTCCATCAGCTTTTAAATTGATGACATACACTAGTCCAGGTCCATTCCAGGGATTGCCGACACTTGGTTAGCCTCAAAGGACCAAGGATCAGGACCTATCCACACAGACCCAGGTATCAGGCAAGGCCACCACTGCAGATCCAAACGCCAGGCCTTCCCCAGAGGACCCAGGCATTAGGCCTGCTCACCTGCTAACACAGGGACCATACCTGTCTGCCCATGGACAGCATGAGATAGGCTGCCCAGAATCTCCAAATGAAGTGATCTATAACGGCTTTCCCTTTGTCTCCCAGAAACAAGATGATTTCTGTTGTGTTAAAGGAATTGCAAGCAGTGCAAGGAACAGAATAAATATCTAGGAAACGGGGAGGAGTTGAGATTGGAGAGGAAGCAGAATTCCAAATCCAGAAGTTGTTTTGTAGGCAATTTTAAGGACTTCAGGTTTTACTCTACTAAGGAAAACCATCCAATTTAGAGGACGTTGATAAAGTGATTTTGACTTATGTTTTTAAAGGGCTACTCTGGCTACTCCACTGAGAACAGATGATGGAAAAAGGAAATAAATAGAAGCAATAAAAATAGTTTAAAAGCTATTGAAGTAATCTAGGCAAAATAATTAGAGTAGTAATGGTAGACTTGGTGAAAAGTGATTAAATTCTGGATACATTTTAAAAGAAGAGCTTATAAGATTTGATTATGTGATGTGTGAAACAAAGATAGAAATAAAGGATGAATCCAAGGTTTTTTACCTATATAACTGGATCTTTGGAGTTACCATTTACTGAGATGAATTAGATTACAGCTAAAACTGATTTGACTAATTAAGCAGTGATCTTTTAGGGATATTAGATTTAAGATGTCTATCACTTATTCAAGTAAAGCTATTGTGTAGGTAGTTAGACATAATATGTCTGGGTTAGAGAAAGAGAGCAAGTTAAAGATATTAACTAGAAAGTCACCAGCTTGAGGCTATTTAAAGATGAAGGCAGATGAGGTCACTGGGATATTGAACAAAAAGCAGAGGACCAAGAAGTGAGCCCTGGAGCAATAACAACAGCCTATAAACTGATTATTAGCCCCATTTTACTGATAAGAAAGCAGAGGTTCAGACATGGTAAATTAACAAGATCATACAGTTAGTAAACTGCAGAGTGAAATATTGAACAAGGATTATTATACCACACTGTGAATGGTGGTAAACAGATTTGAAATCTGGAGATAAAAGTACCAACCCTAGAGGCCTGGCTGGTGTCACAGAGGATAAGGCACAAGCCTGCAAACCCAAAGGTCACTGGTATGATTCCCCAGCCAGGGCACATAACCAGGTTGCAAGCCAGGTCTCCAGCCAGGTCTGTAGCTGGAGGCAGGTGAAAGGCAACCATACATTTATGTTTCTCTCCCTCTCTGCCTCTCTCTCTTCCCCTCTCTCTGAAAATAATAAAATTTTTAAAAAATTTTTTTTAAATGTACCAACCCTAGCAATACGTTTCCAAATGATTTTCTGAGTCACCATGTCCCAAATGCCTTTCCATACATCAAGTGTCTCCTGGAGAGCATGTAAAAATGAATTTGAGGCCTCTTTCCCTCAGCTTCTGATTTGGTAGATATGCAGAGGTGTTTATGCAAGATATTTTTTAGTGTTACATAGAATGATTTCATAGCCAGAATTGGGACAACTCACCTGAAAGACATCAGGCAAAAAGTGTAAACCAAAGAGAAAAATAAAACCTGCAGGCTTTTCTGAAGCGTGGTGTAGACACCATCAACTCTCGGCTGAGCAAGTAGACAAAGATGATGAGACAGCAGGACTAGCTCTAGACACCATGCCAGCAAAGGCACATAGTTTCTCAGAACATAAAACTTATAGCTCATTCACACAGAGGAAGATCCTTCTGCTAAGGTTCCCTAAAATTAAATAGCCTTTTGATTGCTACAGGAGCCACCAATTGAGCTTCTTGGCCAGTAGTCCCCAACCTGAGATGCACCTAGGAACAATCAGAATTCTTTTGTAAAATATAAGCTCCACTGGGGCCTAATTATTCAGAACCTCAGGGGTCTGGGAGCCTATCTTTCTATAAACTTCCCAGGGGATCCTTACACACACACATACACACACACACACACAGAGTCCAATTTCTATCAATCTATGAATCCATATCCAAGTTATTGTTGTAGAGATTTAAAGCCCCTAAGCTTTTTTCACATTTTCTCATGTTAAGCTAAGAATTCCTCACTGAATGGTGCAAATGTACTTTAAGCTATTTTGAAAATTATTGCAGACTTATTATGCCAACCAAGATGGTAGCCACTTGTCATGTGTAACCACTAAGCACATGAAATGTACCCATTTCAAACTGATATGTGCCGTAAGTGGGAAATACACAGAATTTTTGTCTTTTTTATTGAATTTATTGGGTGACATTGTTTAATAAAATTCTATAGATTTTAGGTATACAATATAATAATACATGATCTGTACATTGTATTGAGTGTTCACCACTCAAAGTCAAGTCTCCTTTCCATCACCATTTATCTCCTCTTTACCCTCTTCTACCTCTTTCCACCTCTCCACACAGAATTTTAAAGGCTTAAATTTAAAAAAGAATGTAAACTATCTTAATAATAACTTTAGATGGATGTAATACAACAACAATAAAATAAAAATAATAATAACAATAATAACTTTATGTCAATTGTATTTGATATAATATTTTTAGATATTTGAGTTAAATATGTTAATTTCACCCATTAAAACTCTTTTTAACTTTTTTAATTTTTACTTTTGATTTAAGAGAGAGACAGAGAGAAATATTGACTTGTTCCATTTATTTATGCATGTATTGGTTTACTCTTGTAGGAGGAGACCCCCCAAAAAATGGAATTTATTTATTAAAAATTATGTATTTATTCTTACACATTAACCTTCAGTCACCTTCAAGGTACTTTCCATTTGATACAATACATTTATGGAACCTTTTTTCCATTGCTCAAAGCAGTTTCTCAAGTCATCAATTTTGATGCCTTTTAGTGCTGCTGCTATTTTTTGTTTTACCCCTTCCATATTAGCAAAACATTTCTCTTTGAAGACTTTTTTCACCTGGGAAAACAAACAAACAAACAAAAATGTCACTAAGGGAGAAATCAGATGAATAGGGAAGGTGGTGTATGGGAGTCATGTCACTTTTGGTCAAAAACTGTTGAACATTTAGTGTACTGTAGGCAGGTGTGCTTGTAAATCATCCACTAAGAAATGGACAAATGTACTGAAAGTCTTCAAAAAATTTCACTGAAGGCAAATGCAGCTTCTCACAACAATGTCAGCTGGTACACTGATGCAGATGGGCCCCTAGAACACTTACCTAGCAGGGGAAGCCTGTACTACAAGGGGCCTGCCCTCCAGAAGATAATTCTGTTTTGGGGGTGTCCCCCTGGCCGGGGATCAAATGTACAACTTTGGGCTATCAGGATGATGCTCTAACCAACTGAGCTACCCAGCCAGGTCCCTATTCTTTTCAATATACTTTCTGGAAATAATAATATTCACTATTGAGCAGTACTGACTAGCATGTATCACTATTGATTTTCCCATTGTTTTTTTTTTTTTTTTTAATTTTATTGTTGTTGTATTACATCCATCCCCTTTTTGCTCCCCTCTGTCCCCCTCCCCACCCACCCATTCCCCCCAAAGTCAATCCCACCTGTTGTTCATATCCATGGTTCCTTTATACTAGGTTCTTGTCTAAGCTGCTCCCCTTCTTTGCCTCTACCTCCCCCCTCCCCCCAACCCCGTTTCCCCTGACCACTGAAGGTCTATTCCTTGTATTCATATACTTGGTTCTGTTTTGCTTATTGTTAGTTTTGCTCATTATTGTCCCGTAATGGGTGAGATCATATGATATTTGTCCTTCACTGACTGGCTTATTTCACTAAGCATAATACTCTCCAGTTCCATCCATGTTGTTGCAAAGGGTACAAGTTCCTTCTTTCTTTCTGCTATATAGAATTCCAT